>JASFAX010000999.1:0-53893 GCA_030737875.1 Allium sativum
GTGGATTTATTAATTAAAGGAAATGGTTGAGTTGGCATCATGATAGTTTGTTTAAACATCGGTCTAAGTCCAATATAAGAATTTGGAAATGTTTTCCAAAGAAGAACCAGAAATGTTTTCTAATATAGTAAACAAGAAAGAGAAATGTTTTCCAGTAGTAATAACATATATTTTCTAAATCTAGAAAATAGCAAATATGGAAGATAGGGAAACAGGAGATGTAAAACAAAATAAAGAGATATATGTTGATGTTTGTTTGATATAATTTCCATCTGGAAATAATATCGTTGTTTGCACACTTGTTTTCTTCGATAGTTAACTCACAGACTATCGAAGTTTTGACCCTTTTTAACGTTGGTAATATGGAGAGACCGGTTGGATTATTATCCAAAGAACCACTCTGTATTGGCATAAGCGTTGCGAATCATATATGCCAAAGAAAAATTGAAGACGGAGTAGAGTGCAAGGGATATTGTATAAGTCTTAGATAACAGTGACTAAGATGGATGTACTGAATAGTGCCTTCGGTTTGTGCAGTCCCAGGACAACGTATATGGAAGAAGGTCTGACAGAGTATATCCAATGGATCACGTAAGTTGATCTGTTCAAACGTATTCATGTTTAGTGGCGGAGGAATTCGTTTCTCTTAGCTGTATACCCGGGTTATGTTTGGGCAAATCAATTTGTGATTTGGCGGGTATGACGATGTGATATTCGAAGTGTATGAATGAATGTCTGACAGAGTATTTCCTGAAAGGTCACGTACATTGATTTCTTCAACCGTAACAAGAGTGGAAGCGGAGAAGGAAACTTCTTTTAGCTGACACGTAATGTATGGCTGTAGACATCAATTAGTGATTTTCGATGGGTCTGACAATGTGGCAGTCGAAAGTGAATTTGATGTGATGATAGAGTGTAACCTCAAGCCTCATCAACCGGTTAATGACAGAAATCGGGCAGGCAGCATGGCTAAGTCGGTCGCACCGAAGTAGGGTGTATAATCACCTATCTAGAGAATATTCATTTGTTTCTTAAATCTATCAATGTTGTCCCATATATATACGGGAACGGTTGCTGATCCCAACCGTTGGTGATATACATTCGATACACTCAAGCAAATGAGTGGTCGGTCATGTGTGGCCGGGTTGCAAGATGTTCTTGTTGAACCCAGTGTATTCCTCTCTAGAGGTACACTAGCGAAAGGTGGTTCCATACCTTGTCATAGTTGGAAACCCATTATCCAATACGTGCTTGCGATTTTGATTGTATACTATATATGTAGAACGTGAGATGAAAGCGTTTCTGCTAGTTGATATCTATTTGTACATAGACATTATTATAATATCAAAAGGTTTTTGATATAAAGATATTTTGGATTTTCATACGGGAAAAACCCGTTCCGTTCTGCGGCGTGGTATTATGAGATATCGTTTACTTGTTCATATACCTGTTTAAACTGTTTTACTCATACCAGTCGCATGACTGACCCGGAGTTTACTTTGTTGTTTTCCCTAAACTCTTGGGTGCCTAATTTTGTACGGGCAGTCAAGTAGTCAGGAATTTACAGATATACTTGGAGAGCTTGGAGCAGGAGGTTTCAAGATCATATAGCTATAGTTATTTCCGCTGTGTTGTAAGTGCTGTACTCTGAAAAGTGCTATTGTATACATAACTGTTATATTTCAAAGTTATGTTATCTATTATATGTTATTGGTTCCGCTGTGAGGTTCGTGTTACTCTGATGTTGTGTTCTTCTTCTTCTTATATTCTAAGTTTCTATCTTATCTATTCTTACCCTCTAATTTCTTTCATTAATTACCGGGATTTTTCGATGTTTTGGTTATCGATATCGAGCTTATGTCGATAACCAAAGTCGCTCAAAATCCGGGTCGTTACAACTTACATATATGTATATGTTATGTCATGTGATAACTTTATGCATGTTTACCCGGTTTAAACGTCCCTCCAAAGCCAATGTCCTTGCAAGAGTGACCTTGGCGGAGGTGGGGTGTTACATTTGGTATCAGAGCATAAGGTTTACACGATTGAACAAAAGGTTTTAAAACTTTTGAAAAACTATTTTCAAAACCGATTATAAAGAAGTATTTTCCAAGAAAAGTCTAGTTTATTTTAAAGGGCTATTCCCCAAAAGCCATTAGCACTATCCTTCGTTTCCTCATACTGAATCTATCTTTTTCTTCGTTTCAGTATGGCCGATAATTTCGCCATTCCGGATGGAGTACAAGTGCCTATTTGGTTCAGGAGGTACATGGAGGCTAGGGCTACTGAAGCCGGCCCCACGGATACTCCTCCTCCTCAGCCTCCTGTGGTTAATATTACTCCTCCCGTGGCTAATGTTCCTCCTCCCGTATTTGAGGTTCCTCCTCCTCCTCATCCCCCTCAGCATCCTCAAGTTGATTTCATGAAGATTTGCAAGGACTTTAAGGCGATGGGTGGCAAGAATTTTATGGGGATAGAGACTTTTGTTGAGGCGAGAAATTGGTTGAAAGAGACCGAAGATCTCTTTGCTATCTTTGGTATAGAGGATCATAGGAAGATCTTGTTGGAGGTATGCCTACTGAAGGATGAAGCTGCTTATTGGTGGGAAGTCACCAACGGTAATAAGCCTATAGAGACTTGGTCCGACTTTAGGATGAGGTTTGGGCTTAAGTTTCTATCACAAGCAGAGGAGAATCTTCAGATGGAAAGATTCATAGCTTTGAAGCAAGGGGATATGACTATCAAGGAGTATGTGAATAAGTTTAACCAGCTTGCTCGATTTTGTCTAGAGATGGTCGGCATGGCTCAGAAGAAGGCTCTACGTTTTGCTCGGGGATTGAATGAGCCATTGCAAGGTTTGGCAATGTCTCATATACCCATGGGGGCCACTTTTGAGAGCTTAGTATACATGGCATTGCTTCAAGAAGATGAGAAGAAAGAAGTCAAGGCTAGTGAGACTCCAAACAAGAAGGTAGACTCCAAGTGGGGAGGCAATCAAGGCAATCAGAGTAACCAGAGCAACCGGAGCAACCAGAACAACAAGAATAACAAGGGTTACAAAGGCAATAACAACAAGGCAAAGGACACAAGGAAATGCAACTTCTGTGGATTTGGTGGGCACATAGCCAAAGACTGTAGGAAGAAGAAAAGGAAGTTGGGCGAGTGCTACCATTATGGAGAGACTGGTCATTATAGCAAGGAATGCCCTAAGAAGCAAGGACAAGGGCAGATTCAGCGAGCAGGACCTTCTGGAGGGCAAGTGCATGCTCTCAACACCGCTCCAGTTTTTAATCGAGGTAGTGTTTCTGTAGAAAGCCTTGTTTACATTTCTGATTTTCCTGTTCGTACTTTATTCGATTCTGGTGCATCGCATAGTTTTATTTCATCTGATCTTGTTGAAAGGTTGCACCTTAGTACTAGTCTAGTTGATGATCCCGTCTGTGTTTCAAATCCAATTGGGGGTTCTGCCCATTTATCTATGGTTTGTGTGGATTTGAAGATTTCTATCTTGAGTATAGAATTCAGGTGTAGTGCGTATGTTCTCGGTTTCATGGGATATGGGTTGATTTTGGGCATGGATTGGTTGTCCAGATATGGAGCCATTCTTGATTGTGAGCATAGGGTAGTGCGGCTCGTGACTCGCCTCGGTAACACCCTAGAAATTTCTTGTAATCCTATGGGTCCCGTCATTTTGTGTTATCTTGAATCCCTCGACTCGTCTATCGATGATCTTCGATCTGTGAGGGTGGTCCGAGAATATCCAGATGTCTTTGATGAAGTTAAGGGGTTACCCCCTAAACGAGAGATTGATTTCCGCATTTATCTTGTTGATAATGCTAAGCCAGTTTCATTGCCCGTTAGGCACATGGCCCCGCGTGAAAGAAAAGAGCTTAGCAAGAAAGTCAAGGAATTGCTTGAGAAGAATTTATTAGGCGAAGCATTTCTGAATGGGGTGCTCCTGTGGTATTCGTTACTAAGGCGGATGGATCGCTTCGTCTATGTGTTGATTATAGAGAGTTGAACAAGCTGACAAAGAAGAATAGGCACCCGTTACCGAGCATTGATGATCTCTTCGATCAGCTTGTTGGTGCTTCTGTTTTCTCTCAACTCGATCTTGCTACCGGTTTCCATCAGCTTAGAGTGGCGGAGGATAGTATTGACAAGACTACGTTTAGGACTCCAGATGGATTCTTTCAATGGCTTGTCATGCCATTCGGTTTGACAAATGCACCCGCCTACTTCGTAGATTTGATGAGTAGGGTGTTTAAGGAGTTCCTGAACAAGTTTGTGGTTGTTTTCGTGGATGATATTCTGATCTTCTCAAAGGACAAGGAAGAGCATGCTAGACACCTCAGGGAGGTTATGGTTACGCTTAGAGCTCATCAGTTGGAAGCCAAGTTCTCCAAATGCCATTTTTGGAGAAGGGAAGTTCGGTTCCTTGGGCATATAGTTTCTAAGCAAGGCATAGCGATGGATCCCGCTAAAGTGGTTGCAGTTCAAGACTGGAAAGCTCCTAAGAATGCAACTGAAGTTAGAAGCTTTCTCGGTCTTGCAGGCTTTTATAGGAAGTTCATTAAGGACTTCGCTAAGATTTCGGCGCCTCTCACTAAGTTAACGAGGAAGAACTTAGTCTTTGCGTGGGACATAGAGTGTGAGCTTGCTTTCCAAAGGCTTAAGAGAACTCTCACCACAGCTCCAGTTTTGGCTTTACCCGATGGTGGTAAGATGTTTACCGTGTACACCGATGCTTGTGGCACGGGGTTAGCCGCTGTCTTGATGCAAGAAGGAAGAGTGATATGCTATGGAGGAAGACAACTCAAAGTTCATGAGAAGAATTATCCCACTCATGATTTGGAGTTAGCGGCGATCGTTTTTGCACTCAAATCTTGGCGCCATTATCTTCTGCGCGAAAGGTTCGAGTCATATACTGATCATAAGTCTTTGAAGTACCTCTTTTCGCAAAAGGATTTGAATCCGAGGCAACAGAGGTGGATGGAATTCCTGGCATCTTATGATTTCGATATAGCTTATACCCCTGGCAAGGGTAATGTGGTGGCGGATGCGCTAAGTAGGAAGAGGTTGACTTTGAGCCCTTTATTTGTTGAGATGAAGAGCCTAGAGTTCTTAGCAACCTTTGATCTTACTCCTGCTGTTGAGTCGATGACTGGCATGTTAGCATCCCTTGAGCTTAGACCCACACTACTTGATTAAGTAGGGACTTCGCAGAAGGAAGACCCGTAGATAGTCGAGATCATGGACAAGTTGATTCGTGGAGAGACGTCTAGTCATCTCGCTAGATATACTATTGACGACAAGGGGTGGCTAAAGCGTGATGGAAGACTATGTGTTCCACAAGTGGAAGACTTAGTGAGTAAAGTTCTTGAAGAAGCGCATCATTCGAAGATGACTATACATCCTGTAGGGGACAAGATGTATAAGGATATGAAGCGCATTTTCTTTTGGCCCAGAATGAAGAAGGACGTGGCGGACTTTGTTTCAAGGTGCATGGTTTGCCAACAAGTAAAAGCCGAGTCAAAGAAACCCGGTGGGCTATTGCATCCTTTGGAGGTTCCACTTTGGAAGTGGGAGAGCATCTCGATGTATTTCGTGGATGGATTGCCTTGGTCTAGGAAAGGGAATACGGGCATATGGGTCATTGTTGATAGGCTCACGAAGAGTGCTCATTTCATTCCAGTAAAGAGCAAGAGGACCGCATCTTGGCTAGCATCTATTTATCTTCGAGAGATAGTGCGGTTGCATGGAGTTCCTTCTAGCATTGTTAGTGATCGTGACCCAATCTTTACTAGTCAGTTCTGGAACAGTTTGCAAGAAGCATTGGTTACGCGATTGAATCTGAGTACGGCCTATCACCGACAGACGGATGGTCAGACCGAAAGGGTGAATAGGGTACTAGAGGATCTGTTGAGGCTCTGCATTCTTGATTTTGGTGGTACCTGGGAAGACCATCTTCCTCTCATGGAGTTTGCATACAATAATAGCTTCCAAACTAGCATAGGGATGGCACCATTCGAAGCTTTATATGGGAGACCGTGCAAGTCACCAACTTGTTGGTGGGAGACCACGGATAAGCTTATACTTGGGCTTGACATGATAAGGGACACATCCGAGAAAGTTGAGTTGATTCGAAGACGGATGAAGACAGCCCAAGATAGACAGAAGTCCTATGCAGACAAGAGATGGACAGATCTGGAGTTCGAAGTTGGGGATATGGTTTTCGTGAAGGTTTCTCCTTTGCGAAATGTGGTTCGTTTTGGAGCAGTAGGGAAGCTTGCACCAAGGTTCGTAGGTCCATTCCCTATCATTGAGAGGATCGGGCAGATGGCTTATAGAGTGGAATTGCCCGAGAAGCTGGCCGAAGTGCATAATGTCTTTCATGTCTCGCATCTCCGGAAGTGCCTACATGAGTCAGCCAAGGTGGTGGAGCCTAGCATTCTTGAAGACATGGAGGTAGAGAAAGAGGCAAACTTGAGGAGAGTTCGGATTCGTATCTTGGGAACGAAGATCAAGAAGCTAAGGAACCGAGAAGTCAGATTGGTAAAGGTTCAGTGGAGTGAAGCCGAAGAAGACGCAACTTGGGAAACCGAGGAGAAGATGCGTGGGCTTTATCCGTTTCTTTTTGAGGGTACATTCTCAATCTCTTTTCCTAGTTAGCAAACCTTTCTTTTGCTATCCATGTTTATCTTGTTCATCTAGTTTATCTTGTTATAATCGTTAATCTTGTCATGAGAACCTTAGGTAGAAACCCTTTGGATGAAACATGTATTTGAAACATGTTATGCTTGATGTTTACAAGTGGTTGCAAGTGTTTGCAAGTGGTTACTCGTGGATGCATGATACACGATAGGCACTAAGATCGGCTCACACACTTTCATATTGCATATGCATGAGTGTTTATACTTATTCATGGATGAAACTTGTTATGTTATCACATGGATGTCGCATATGAATGAATGTTATGTGCACTCATGTAGAGATTATAAATTATGTTAGGAATTTGCATACATATGGACTCATTTCACTAACATACTTTGCATTACTGATCTTTTGCATTAGATAAGTACATATACATACACCTTTTGCATATGTTCATACAGCATTTTAGAATCTGTTAAGGACAACGATTGCTCGTGAATGATGTTTTGAGTAGATGGATGATGGATGGTAGGATACGTTCTTCCTAACTTAGAGATTTCGGGGACGAAATCCTTTAAGAAGGGGAGAATGTAACAACCCGTATTTTTCAATAACATGTTATAACTTAAATCAAGGCAGAATTAAATGTTAAATTCTGAATCAAGGGAAACGGGCTTTGCCATTGCGTTCGTCTCGGAAAAATACGCTAAATAGAGTCCGAGTTTTCGAGAATCGGAGTCCGTATGACCAAGTTATGGCCCGTCAAAGTTTTCAGAATTTTCAGAGTTTAAAACAGATTCGAATTCAAATCGGGAATTCAAAAAGTCAACCCAGGCCAAGTCAAAGGGGGTGTCGACTGCCAAGTCGACACCACCCCCCCATGTCGACTGCCCAGTCGACTGGGGTGTCGACACAGGTGGACGGGTCAGTTTGGCCTAGTGCACCTGACTTGTTCCCCAAGACATGTTTTAGGGTTTGGTTTCGGATTTTGATGGCCCAGATCTAACCTAGGGTTAATCCTACGGCCTAAACTAACCTAATCTTCTATAAAAAGACCCCTAACCCTACCCTTAAGCCTCATAAATTGATCCTACAACTAAACTATGCCAAAATGTTTAGTCATGGCCTCCATCCTCTTGTCATAGTCTCCATCTTCATTTGTATGAGAGTTCCTAAGCTTGCTTGAGAGTTTCTAAGCTTGATTCAAGGCTAAAGTTCTATCTTTCTTCATCAAATCAAGGGATTTGCTTTTTATTTTATCAAGGGTTTTATTGGAGCTTATTTATTTTGGGGATTTGCTAGTGTGGCTTCGTCTCAATCTTATTTTATATTGATTTTAGTCTTCATAGCATTGTAAGCCCTCTTCTACTCTTAGATATTAACTATGAAGTTAAACATGACATGTTGCAAGTTTGGGTTTGGACCTAAGTATGATTTGTGCTTTGAATCTATCATGTTATGCATAGATTTAGTTTATCTATGTTTGAAAAGCTATCACCTTGACTTTGTGGTTTGAAAACTATGAACTTTACTTGGAAATGTTGCATAGAATCTCCCATAACCTTTATGTTAGCTTGCATATGATGTTATATGCGAATCACTAGTTGTCATCCTATGTCATCTATGACCATGATATCACCAATTTGCTAAGTTTGAATGTCATGCATGTTTTGAGGCTTATAGTCCTTTATGCAAGTTATTCACCATGTTTAACTTGTGATAGACCTTGCCATTTTATACACACTTTTGTCATATTGGTTATGTTCCCCCTCTTTGATCTATTTATGTTGATGCGAGTTTATATGCGTTGGGGCTACGTTATGGGTAAACCTAAATGACATAAAACGTTACTTGAAAGTATGACATGTATTTATGCTTGTAAACATGACATGGACATGACACTTAGAAAACATGAAATGGCTAACTCGAGGTTGAGTTGAGTTTGTAGCATAATTCTACCCGGAACCGACCGGCAATAGTGGCTACAAACATTAAGACCCAATGTGAGTAGTTGGTCATGTTGTACTTTAAACCCGAGGTTAGGCTAGGTTGTGGTGTAAAGCTACCCGGACCCACCCGGCTTAACTAGTAGCGACAACAAGGTCTAATGTGAGAGTTTGAGGTGCATTAAGTTAATTAATGCCACATTATAGGGTTAAGTCATGGACAACTTGGTATACTTAACCAAACTTGACATGTAGTTTGGATGGGGTTAAGTCATGGTTTTGAATGACAACACTTAACCCATTAGCAAACCCTAGTTGCGGGGCCCTTTTCAGCAGTAACCCTCTTTGTTGTATCACCGATACCCTAGGGACTAGTCTAGGGTGGGGCACGATTACTGGGCTGATTGTAAGCGACCAAAACGACGGCTGAGTTGGTACGCCGGTGTAGGTTCAGGCGGACTATGGTCGTGCACATAGTCCAGAGTTGAAAAATTCAGGCACGGGTACCAGTAGGTTTAAACTGTGCATGCTTGATTTGGTGTCCGTGGTTGGCGCCCTAGGGCTTGATACACCCTAGGGTGGACCTAGCACAGTTTGACTACATTTCATGGTTGGGCCGTATGACACCGACACTTGACGAGTTAGGCTTATAGGGAGCCGATCGATTAGACCGTGTAGTTGGACCCCGAGATTTGGGTCATCTCATGATATTGGGCCAAGCTTGGGCCAAGGGATCACTCCTTGTTTATACTTGACATGTTTCATGATACTAGTACACTCTTGGTGCAACCTAACCTTGTATATGCGATGCCACACTTGTTTACCTTGTCATCTTACTTATCATGCCAGTTTAGTTATCCTTATGTTTAATCTCACCTTTTCATGCTCAGTTAACTTTATTAGTTTTTATACTGATAGTATTTAGGGCTTACCAGTCTTTTTGACTGACCTATTTTCCTTTCGCTTCTTTTCTTTCGCTTCCCCCCCTCCTCAGGTTCTCAGGGTGGGACTACTGCATAGCTTGGATCTTTATCTTACTTTTCGGGATAGCTCATGTATGGTTTTGAGCTCGCTATGGCTTTACCACGTTTATCTTGGGGATAGTTATTTTATGTTATTTCCAGTTTTCGGTTTATGTTCTAGACTTTGTTTTATGTTGGAAAATGATGTTTAAGTACATTGATGTAACTTAACTATTGGGTTTTGAAATAGTACTTTTATCCGCTGCTTTATTTACTCTGTTTTACTTACATATATGTATATGTTCATTCATGTGATATCTTTATGCATGTTTACCCGGTTTAAACGCCCCTCCAAAGCCAATGTCCTTGCAAGAGTGACCTTGGCGTAGGTGGGGTGTTACATCTGTCGTGGGCATGACAGATCTTTGAGGCTACAGGGTGGAGTTTTCCAAGAGTTTCTATAGAGGTTTATCATTTTGGAAAAACGTCTATGCTAAAGCAAGGCACGACAGACGTTTGAGGCAAATACGGCAAACATATGTGGGTGTAGGAAAAGTTTTCTTGAGGCTCTAGACATACGTCTATCACTTCAGGACAGACGTCTGAGGCGGTATGTCGGTTATTTCAGGCTAAAGATCTTACATGTTAGTTTATGAAGAATCCAGGGGGTATTTGGGCAATTGCTATATAATATTCTCTCCCTATATAAGCTATTCTCTTATCCAAAAGGGTTGGCACCAGAAAACAAGACTAATCAAGAGATTAGATCTAGGTTTATTCTAATTACGGTTTAGGAAACTCTAATCTTCTTCAAATTTTTTCTCCATAAAATCAAATTTTTCTTATGAATTTGATCATTGTAATCAATCTCTTGTACTCTTCTATTGATATCAATAAAGTATTCTCTCTCAAAGTGGACGTACATTGACAAGACGTTAGTGGAACCTCTATAAATCCCTATGTGATTTATTTATTGTTATTGTTCTATTATTTCTCTTTTCTGGTGATTCTGATTGGGTTGTAGATTGGGTTGAGATTGTTTTTAGATATTGATTGGTTGGTTTTTGCACGTATACCATGATCTCATCTTCCACTGAGTTGGGGTTTTGATTTGAGCTGTCCTGAGTTGAAATTCTCCACAAAATTTGGTACCGGAGCTTTCGCTTTGGTAGATAGTTGTAGAAATACCGGAATCATATTCAAATAGTGCCTCAATAGTTGGTCCACGTGGCGTAACTCCTTATGTACGTGCTTCGTACACAGCTTCTGAGTCACATTGGCTATTGACAAGTGGAATGGCAATAATGATTTTGAAAAATGGCAATGGAAGATGAAAGTGGTTCTTAGGCGGAATCGGGTACGTCGGGTTGTGTTTGATACACATTTATTTCCAGCAGACATCTCAGATGTAGAGAGAGAAAACGGAAGAGTGGGCAATAACTACACTTCAACTTGCTATGGGAGAGAGTGTTATCTCCAAAATTAGTGGTGAGACGACTGCTAAAGTTATTTGGAACAAGTTGGAGGAGTTGTATTTGAAGAAGTCACTCATAAAACGAATGATCTTACCGTGGAATTTCTTACCTACAAGATGAAGGAAGGAACTTTGCTAAAGATGCACTTGAATGTGTTTGATGATTTACCAACGAATATGAAGGTAGTATATTTAAAGATGGAGGTGGAGCAGAAGGCGATGATATTGTTATGTTCGTGCCTAAGCGTTATACATGTTTCTCAAATAGTTTGATCTATGGTCGAGAAACATTGACTCTTGATGATGTCAAGACGGCTCTTCTTAGTGAGGAATTGCGAAATCAAATGAAGGAGCTAAGTGATGGAAGTAATGGTGCTGACAATGGTCATAGTTTATTTGTAGAGAAGGAGAAATATGAGAAAAAGGGAAACCAGAGGCGTTCTAAGTCTAGGAAGCCCGGTTGGAGAGGAAAGTCGAAGGAAAGAAATGGCAAGTGCTTTATATGTAAGAAACCAGATGATTGGAAGAATGATTGTCCAAACAAGGGGAAGAAGGAAGTAGCACCTTTATCAGTTGCGGTGGAGAGAGATGTTGGTAAGGGAGACGTAGATGTTTTTTTAGTTGTAGCATCAGATGTTTCAGGCAACGAATGGGTGCTTGATTCGGGGGCTTCATATCACATGATGCCTAATAGGAATTGTTTTTCTTCTTATGCCAAAACTCAATTGTCATGAGAAATGGTGCAGTTTGCTAGTCGAAGGGCATTGGATCCGTGCAAATTCGAATGTTTGACGGAGTGGTTCATACACTCACTAATGTGTGTTATGTTCCGGGACTATGGAAGTCACTTATCACTTTGGGACAGCTGGATTCATTAGGTTGTAAGATCACTATAAAGAGTGATAGCTTGAGGGTTTCGAAGGGTGCGCTTGTGGTTATGAAGGATGCTAAGACTCATGGAATTTATTTGCTTCAAGGAGTGACTATAGAGGGCGAAACTTATGTGGGTATTGACAGTTCTTATGGCTTAGATGCGACATGGTTGTGGCATTTGAGACTGGGTCATGTATCAGAGAAGAGTTTGGATGTTCTTCATAGAAGGGAGATGATTGATAGTGAGAGTTTCAACAAGTTGGAGTTTTGCTAGGAAGGTGTCATGGGGAAGCAAACTAGAGTGTCATTCGGTGAAGGAAAACATGATTTAAGTGGGATTCTTGAGTATGTGCACACAGATGTTTGGAGACCGAAACTTATAGCTTTTTTGGGAGGAGAAAGATATTATATTTCTTTCATTGATGATTTTTCTCAGAAGGTGTATGTAATGAAGGCCATGTTGGAGGCATTTGCAAAATTCAAAGAATGGAAGTCTCCTGTTGAGAATAAGAGTAGAAATATTTTGAAGGTTCTTAGGTCCGATAATGGCGGTGAGTATGTTTTTAGAGATTTTCTGAAATTTTGCTAACATCATGGTATTCAGAGGAATTTTACTACACCTGGGGATTCACAATTTAATGGAGTAATGGAAAGAATGAACCAGATTCTACTGGAGAAAGCTCGATGCTTGAGATTGACATCGGGATTGTCTAAGGAATTTTAGGCCGAAGCTTTATCAACCACAGTGCATGTTATAAATCGTATTCCGTGCCCGGCCATTGACAATGAAATTCCGGAGGAAGTATGGAAGTGAAAGAGCATTGGCTTGAGTTATCTTCGTGTATTTGGTGGTCCAGTTTATGTGCATGATCCGTGAAGTGATAAGCTTGCGCCTAGAGCTTTCAAGGGGATTTTTCTTGGCTATGTTGACAGAGTCAAAGGCTATCAGATTTGGAATCCAGAAACAAAGAAGGTTGTGGTCGTCGTGTTACTTTTGATGAGTCAGCTATATTCAAGGAAAATGAAGGCTTATCGGATGTTCTGGATTTGGTTCATGGTGAATCAAAAGAGAAGGAAGTTATTCCCACTTTCAGGCCTAATGAAAGTATAGTTGTTGGAGATGTTTGTGAGGAGGTAGCGTTTGATGTTACATCACATAGTCCACAGGGTTCCTTTAGTATTGTTGGTGATGTGCACGATCCTAGAGAATATTTAGTTCAAGGTGGAGCTGAAGGAAGTCCGGGTGATGGTATTGCTACTCGAGCTGGTCCTCGTGCCATAAGGCCACCTGAAAGATATGGTGATTGGAACTATCTTAGCTTTTGCGAGAATTTGGACTTTGCACTTCATGTAGTCCAGATGAGAAGATGGACCTTGATGACGTCATGGGTTCGAGTGATAGCTCGAAGGGGATTTGTGCCATGGAGGAAGAGATGCAATCGTTGATGAAGAACCAAACTTGGGAGTTAGTTTCACTTAAGGAAACCGTGCTATTAGGTGCAAATGGATATATAAAGTGAAGGATGATGGAAGATACAAAGCTAGGCTAGTAGATAAGGGGTTTGCACAGAGGAAGGGAAATGAGTATGATGAGAGTTTTGCATCGGTTGTTAGACATACTTCTATCCATATATTACTTGCCATAGTTGTTATTCATGACTTGGAGTTGCAACAGTTTGATGGGAAAACCGTCATCTTGCATGGTGACTTGGATGAAGACATCTACATGGAGCAATCAGAAGGGTTTGTTGTAGATGGTAAGTGAAATTTGGTTTGCAAATTGAATAAATCACTCTACGGTTTGAAGCAATCGCCTAGGATACAAGAGATTTGATCATTTCATTCTTGAAAGTGGCTTCCATCGAAGCATCAAAGATGCTTATATATATTTCAAGAAATTGAGAAATGATTGTTGAGTGTATTTACTCTTGTATGTGGATGATATGGTATTGCTTCAAAGGACAAGGAAGAAATCAACAAGTTGAAATGGAAGTTAAAAGCGGAATTCGAAATGAAAGACCTTGGAGATGCAAAGAAGATTTTGGGTATGGAGATTGAATGGGATCGAAAGCGCTTTGAGTTGAAATTGACTCAAAAATATATATTAGAAAAGTGATTTGCTGGTTTAGCAAGGAGGATGTAAAGGCGTCAAATACACCTTTACCTTTGCATGTAAAGCTTTCAAGTAAGGGATCACCAATCGAGGAGAAAGACAAGGCTTATATGGAAAAGGTGTCGTATGCTAGTGTGGTCGCAAGTTTGATGTATGCCATGGTGTGTACAAGACCCGATATTGCAAATGCCATCGGATTGGCTAATCAGTTTATAGCTAACCCAGGGAAATCGCATTGGGAAGCAGTAATCTTATTTTGAGATACTTGAAAGGTACAACATCTCATGGTCTTGTTTTCGGGGTAGCAAGGAGAAGAATTGCATGTTGGTTGGTTACTGCGATTCAGACTACGATGGTGATAGGGATCGGAGAAAATCAACTTCCAGATATGTCTTAATTCTTGGTGGTACAGCCATAGATTGGAGATGGAGATTGCAAACTGTAGTTGCTTTATCCACTACGGAGGCAGAGTTGATAACTGCGTTGGAGGCAGCAAAGGAAGCACTCTATTTGAAGCGATTGTTGTGTGACTTCGGGTTTGAACATGACAGTTTTGATGTTCAATGAGATAGCCAAAGTGCTATTCATTTGGCGGAGAATTTGGCGTTTAGCTCATGGACCAGGCATATTCAAGTGAGAAAGTCATTTCTAGTACCATGGACAAAAGCAAGCAAATATGCCTACAGAAAGTGCACACAAAGAATAATGCGACGGATATGTTCACTATGGCATTGCCGGTTGGGAAGTTTGAGCATTGCTAGAACTTAATTCTCTTGGAGAGGTGCTAGGTGCCACGGGGTGGCATGGTTGATAAAGAAACTTAAGTGTAGAGGAGTATCAGTGATAGGTTGATGTTCCCTTTTCTTTGTATGTTTGTCTTATGGTGAGACTATTTTTAAGGTTGCGTGTTTTCAACATTTCATTGGTGGGTGCGGGCTTTCCCTGAACTCGTTGGTGGAGTGCAATGGGCGGTGCATATGCCAGAGCTGATTGGGGAAACATTCAAGCTTGCTTGGAAGAAGGTAGAGGATGGTTTGGTACCGTCGGTGTTGGTGTTGGAGATGGATATAGTATCGAGGTGGAATGTTAAATTTTGCATTACTATGTGGTAGAATTGAGGTGGATGGAATTAGTTTTGCATCAAAGAAGACAGTTCACAAATCAGAGTTCGTAAATTAAAGTTACAAGAATTGAAGTGCTTGGCTTCAACAGTTTTCAGCGACAGACATTTGTTGTGGGCTTGACATATGTCTGAAGGTACAGCGTGGAGTTTCTCTAGAGTTTCTACAGACGTCTTTCATTATGGACAGACGCCTGTGCCGAAGCAAGGCATGACAGACGTCTGAAGCAAATATGACAAATGTTTGTGGGTGCAGGAAAAGTTTTCCCGAGGCTTTGGATAGGCGTCTATAACTTCAGGACACACATATGGGGCGGTATTTTGGCTATTTCAGACTAAAGATCTTACAGGATGATTTGTGAAGAATCCAGGGGCAATTTGGGCAATTGATATATATTATTCTCTCCTTATATAAGTTATTCTATTATCCAAAATGGTTGGCACCAGAAAAGTGTTGGATCTAGATTAACCCTAGAGGGGGGGTGAATAGGGTTTATTGAAAATTAAGCGAGATATTAAAAATATCAGATCATAGAATGCAGCAAAAATAAAAGTGCAGAAAGGAAATAACACACAGAGACACCTAGCTGTGGCAAAACCCTCCCTGCTATTGCATTCCTAAGGTTTCTACTTTGTGATAGAACAGATCCCGCTTATAAGACCATGTAAACTCGTGAACCCCTCGCTCCTATTCTAATCCTACGCTCAAACCCCTAGACTAGTCTATATCCACTAGACCAGATTTTCCCCTAGTTTTACAGACACTAGTAAACTGTCAGTTAACCCCTGACTGAATCCCCCAGAATTTTAAAGACTCTAGAAAACTGTTTTGACGGTTTACAGAACAAATTAAAGCAACAAAAAAAAACAATTAAAACTAAAACAATCTAAAAAACCCTAGGATTTAAAATAAAAAGGTCTTCTCCTTTTCAAAGTGAAACATGGCCGGCCCTTTTTTAATTGGTGCACCCCCTTTTTTTAGCCCGATCTCTTTGCTTTAGAAAAATGGCGGCGGCACTGGAAAGAAAAAACTAGGGTTTTTCTCTGAAATCCTCAAATCAGAACGACGAATTGATGAATTGTTGTCGTGGTTTTTCTGATTTCTCCAATGGTTTGAGTTCTCTTCTGGATCGATTTGTGGGCAGATCAAATCTATGTAAAAAGTGAGTTTTCTGAAATTTCTTTATACTTGAAATTGATGTTTTTGGATTCGATCATCTTGTTATGCCAGTGATGATAGGGTGATGTTATATAGGGTAAAAAATAGAAACCCTACACTCTGATTTCGCTATAAAATGACTTGGCCTGATTTTATGATGCTTTTCCCTTTTGGTTCTTTGATTGAATTTGAATTTTGTTGAACCTGGACATGAAATAAGTTTTCAATGAATCTGGAATTTTCCCTTGCGTTTTCTCGATTAAATCAGCCCCTTGAAAATTATTGTGTAAAAGCTGGCTTGATTATATTGAACATATTTGAAAAGAATTGAAAAACTGCCGTACTAAATTTGTTCAATTCCTGAAACATATTGAAATTTTCTTGCCATGAAATGATTAGTCGATTTCAGGAATGTATTCAAACTCTGCCCAATCAACAAAAAACTTGAGATTCTTGGCATGATTTCTTTTGCCATATCTGGAATAAATCTTGCCCCTTTAACTTGACAATCTTTCTGGAAAACATATTTAATTGGGAATGTGGTCCTTTTATGACTTGAAAAATATTGCCATAAATTTGCATATTACTACTCCTTGTGGTTTCAGGAAAATGAATTGTTTCTGGAAATATTTGGAGAATTTTTTGCCAAATATATTTGCTATAATTTTTCAATTCTGTGCACAGAGATTTTCCTGCTTGAACCATTTTCATATCAATGGCTTTGCATAACTGTTCATATCGTCTTGACCCATCCATATAATCAAATTTAATGCTGTAATTTTGCTTTGAATTATCAGCACCAATATGCATGAGAAAGCTGAACCTGAACATTTCTTTGTGCATGATACTTGAGTTCCTTTGTTCCTTTGAATTGAGCTGTACACTTCATATACATCTCATATAAACTTCACCATTAATGAATTCATGCTTGATCTTAGCTGTACACATTTGTAACTGCTTCATTATTGTGTTGACCACGATTTAGCTTTCCATCTAGTATGTTGTGCATTTTAAAGTTGCATCATATTGTGTTTCTTGAACCTATTGAAGTTGCACCATTACTTTATCCATGCATGCACACATATTTTTCACTGCTGCTTTGTAAACTTGTGATTGTTGTATACTTTGTTTATGCTGGATACTTGTAACCTGTGTTGTGCTTGAACTTGTGGCTGCACCATCAGTTTAGCTTGAACTTGATGTATTTGATCACCATGACCATGTATTGCTTTGTGTTGACCCATGCTTCACTATTACTATGTATATATATGCTTTTTCCATTCATGTTACATCTCTGACTTGTGGTCCATTCTTGGTTTCAAAGTGCTATGTCCATGATTATGCTGAGAACTGCTTTGAAGTGCCTGCATATGTACTTGAGCATGCACCATACACTTATGATCCACTGACCATGTACATGCTGCTCCCATGTGTTTGAATCACCACTTTGTACTCATCACTATGTTGACTGAATCAATATGTACATCCACTTGAACCATGACATTGTGTATTTGATGACTTGTGAGTTGCACTTGAGCCCATTTGCTTGAATCTTATATTGTTGCATATATGCTCGGCCATTCCTTGTTTGACTTGTATTCATTGATGTTTTTGGATTGCCTCGACCACATTGATTATTTTTGCACTGAGTCGAGATGGTCCACGTGGCTACTCCTCAGTTGCACACTGGACTAGCGAGGTAGTGCGGACGTGTATATATATACACGTGTGTATATGCAGCCATCAGGAAAGATTTCCTGTCCCTGTACTATACATATACAAACTGACTAGACACATATGAATCATATCAAGTCATGAAAAATGATGAGAAACACACCAGAAATGTGAGGAAAATAAAATTTTAAAAATAAAATTTATATTCACATGTATTCAGTTTTATTTCTACTGCAGTGTACTCTGTGTGTGTTTCATGTGACAGGTAAGCAGATGATGACTGGACTGACTAAAAGTTGTGAAGACAGGAGACTGAAGACAGTGACAGTGTGTAAATGTGTATATGATTGATTGTATAAATTAAATGTAATTGTGCCAAAGAATGTACTGAGTGGTGAGTGATGTAGTGACAAAGAGTTGTAGTGACGAGTTTTGTATAAGAACGTGAGAATTGTACTGATATTTGTAATAAACAAATTTGATTGAAATAAAATATTATTTCACTGTGTTCCAACTAAATTTTCTATCGTATTCAGTTTATTTACAAGTACAAATTCATGTGAAATTTTTAAATAATGGAGTTATAAATAGTTGTACTGCTTGAATGTCTGAATTATAATATTTATATTTAAATAAAATACTGTATGAATATATGAATGTCTGTACAGTCGTATTCTATTTAAATATAAATATTATATTCCTGTCTGTGATGAATATATGAAATAGTACAATAACAAACACATTTATAACAAATATATTTGGTTGTCATCATCAAACAAAATCATATAATTGTGTATACATCACCGTTGTATACAACAAAAAGAAGACTAATCAAGAGATTAAATCTAGGTTTATTCTAATTAGGGTTTAAGCAACCCTAATCTTTTTCAATTCTTTTCTCCACAAAATCAATTTTTTCTGGTGAATTTGATTTTTGTAATCAATCTCTTGTACTCTTCTATTGATATTAATAAAGGATTCTCTCTCAAAGTGGGCGTACACTGACGAGACGTCAGTGGAACCACTATAAATCCATGTGTGATTTATTTATCGTTATTGTTCTATTATTTCTCTTGTTTGGTGATTGTGATGGGCTTGTGAATTGAGTTGAGATTGTTTTGAGATATTGATTAGTTGTTTTTGCATGTTTACCATAATCTCGTCTACCGCTGAGTTGGGGTTTTTAATTCTAGCGGTCTTGAGTTGAAATTCTTCACAATAATAAATGCTATTTTCTTACCACTGAAAACATGTTTAAATGTGCTTTGATGTACCTTAAATAATGAACGAATGATTTATTAGTATTTTTTTAAATGATTTCAGATAATAGTGGTTAGTGAATTGAAATTATTTAAAGGAAAAGGCATGCCATATAAGTGATATATGGATGTGGCTTTTCCTTAAATCACCAAAGTAGTTTCCAGTTAATATATATACATATATTTTTATTGTGATATGTGTAGTCAGTGATATACACATTTTCTTATAGGGATGCCAATAAACTGAGTATTGTATAGCTTATGGAAATATAGACTAAATAAAATATCTATTCATTTGGTGAGATGCTAAAGGGAGAAGAAATGGCATATAAATTAATATGTGCACATGCCTTCGTCCATGCATAGCAAGTTATAACATGAGTTGATATATATATATATATATATATATATATATATATATATGTGTGTGTGTGTGTGTGTGTGTGTGTGTGTGTGTATAAGTGATAAAATGTGGCAAACGGCTCACCCAGGTGCTTATAATTATGCAAATAAACAGAGTATGAAGTTGGTATTGATTTGCTGTTTAAGTGTTAAGTCATTAGATTGCTAAAAGTTACTTATAGTGGTTAAGTTTGATGCAATTTAATTTGTTTAAAACTCGAGTTAAGACTAGAAAAGGTGCTGAGATATCATCCTTATAATAAAATTCTTGTGATGTTGCTGCTTTAAATTGTTGACTCTGAAATGATATTGAAATATATGAGCTTAGTTACGGTAAAAATGTATTTTTAAAGTTATATACATATCTTATATATGAACCCAAATTTCTGACATGCTAATAAACTGAACATAATTGCATAGGAAATATCTAAAGCAAGTAATATTGTATCTTGACTTTATAAATCTAGGAATAGTGTCACGTATTGCTGACGTATGAGGGAAGCATGGTCGAGTACATGCCAGTATATATATATATATATATATATATATATATATATAATTCTCAATATATATATATAAGCAAATTGTAACTAGATGTTTCAATTAAAATGAGCATTTGCTATTACCTGGAGTACAAGCTATGTTATACAATACCAAAACTTTATAAAATTGCTCCAATCTTGGCTGGTTTGAACATGCAACATTCTGAATAAGAGGAACTCTGTTTTGCTAAGTATATATTAATATACTTATTTTTGATGACATTGTAATTTGGAGTGGAACTATTTTATTTTGAAATTTAGATATTTTGGAGGAGATGCCAAATAGTATGCATGCGAAATAATGATTTGAATATACTTGCACTTGATATTTCTAAGGAAATTAACAAGGCGTAACATGACTTCAGAATTACAAATGAATTGAGTAATGAAGTATTGGCATGTTATATGTATAAGTATGATGATATGTATGTTCTTATTCGCATATAAAGGGTACTAACGTTTCAGACATATCCTTAAGTTTAGAATATATGCTGAAACAAAAAGGGGATAATCTATCTTAAAAATATGAAGATAAGTGCATTAGGGAATAAAATAAATAACCATTCACACCTTCAATGTATAAATTCCTCAGTGCTATGTAATTCAGTTTTAAAACGGAAAACATATTTTCCTTAGAAATCAATATTACAGGTAAAAACAAAAAGGGTAGTATAACCTGTCTAGTATAAAGGTAGGTCTTCAAACATTTGGTAATAGTTTTATAACCTGACAAAAAGTGTCACATTTTATGTTAATAAAACTCCCTATGATTTTGAGGAAAGTTAGAAATCCTATTTAAATATACATATAGAAATGTAGGATATTTTTGGGAAAAGAACAATTGCTTTATCTCTATTTTGGTTGTATAGTGATTAATTAATCTTCCAACTAATCAAATATATTTTGCTTATGGATTAAACTCTGATATTAAGCAAAAGAGACTTATGTATCATCATATACCTAAGTTAGATATTGATTTTACACATTGATATTTTTATATTGATATATGATGGTCCTAGAATTGAATGTTTTAAGGTAGGCCCTTGAATAGATGACCTTGGCTTGTAAAATAAGAAGCAAATTATTAATAAATAAATCAAAAATTGTTAAAAAAAATTTAGGGTCATCTTACATGGTATTAAATCTATGTTAACAAAGTACAAGCTGAAAATAGCTAAATTCTAATGATTGGTTGGTAGGACATACCTGACCAAATATGCATGAATACTGAGTGTTTATCTGTGATGGATGGAATATGTATTTTAATGTTTTATATATACTGACTAAGATCGTTGTAGTGTTATGTTTTTTAATAACATTGTTTGATGAAGATTAATAAGACTAGATGAAGACATTTTTACCCATTTATTATTGATCATTGTTTGTTGCCTTTAAATAACCAGTGGATATATACTATAATGATGATCTCTAAATAAATAAAAATATGTAAACTTCTCCTATAAAGTTGCTATCAAGTGTAGTATGACTTAATCAAATAAAATGATTAGGGAGTTCCATGGTTTGATCATGTGTCGAGCTCCTATTTACTTAAGAATTTCGTTAAAATATATGCTATGATTTAACTAGGCTCATAAAATAATATGAAGTCTAGTGAAATAATGTAAGTATGAGATCTGATTTGCTAAACGAGCCGAGTCATATGTAATAAAACAATTAGATCAATTGGTAATGGATAAGTAATATTATGAACATGAGAGGAGAAAAATATTTAAAAAAAATACATCTCCTATACACATAACCCTTTCTCTTTCTCACTTTCCACTTCACACGGTCATTTCCCAAACAAAAACGTTAAAGAGGCCGACCATTTCTTGGAATAAAGAAGAGGGGAAGGACAAGCAAGAGGACATCCAACTTAGGAAATCAAAGACATTTTAATCTCAAGTTTATTCTAAACCATTCAAGATGAATAGTGGTATTCACTCATGTTTATATGCTTGCTCATTTGGAATTTATGTTAGATCTGAGTTATTGCATGTTTATATACGTTATTATGTCATATGATAGAAGATCATTCATGTACGCTTGTTGATATATATTGCATTTTCATGAAGTTTTCATGTAGTATTGTATGGAAATTCTCTCATATGTCACCCAAATACCTTGCAATTTTAGATTAAGATGAAGAATAATGTTTTAGGAATGAATTTTAATTTTTAGAATTTACTAAACATGTATTAATATTTTATAAATTTTCTAAGTCAAGGAATTCATTTATTTCAGTTTAATTATTCAAAGTTATTAAATAATTATATTTTAGTTTTAAAAATCACATATGTCAAATTATATGTAAAAAAAATTATTATGACTTATCACGATTTCTCCCATTGTTTCAAAAACTAATATGAATATTTGAAATTAGAAAGCTAGAAGATTTAAGTAAAGAAAAAAATTAAATAATGGCTTCAAAAGAAAGGGGTCAAGAATAGTCTATTGTTTCAAAATTTTAAATCTATGATAGAAGATTGAAAAAAGTTTCTAAACCGATAGTAGTTTGCCAAATATTAAGTGTTGGTGAAAAATATTTTTTTAAAATAAAAGTTGTGCAGTTTTTAGCTAAATCATGATTTTTGTACTCTAAGGAGTGTTTCACATGATTTTATAGCTTCGAACAAAGCTTGTAACAACCTGCAGTTTCATGCATTTTTAACACGTAAATATGAAATATTATTTCATATTGGATCGTTTCATTCTATAATTTTAAGAGATGGTTATTAGAGGCATTAGTATTTGTCTTAGGTTCTTCTGTGACCGTTTTACCCCTGACAAAATCTTATTTCGTCCAAATTTTTTGAGTGGGGTGGAATTTTAATTCTAATCCACTTCTATTGGATCAGGATGATGGTTTCCCCTTCCACAGAATGGTTAGCTGAAAAGAGCCAAATGTTTAGGAGATATGGTTATTTGAAGTATTTTTAGGATATAAAAGGCTAATTTCCAGCTATACAGATTTATTTTTAGGTAGGCCTAGCTTGGATTTTGGGATTAAATTGCTACATTTTTTTATGAAACCAGTTGTAGATCTATAAAAATATTTGATTTTATTTTAAACATGGAGTATATAAAATTGTTGGAGTAACTGGTTATTATTGTATGTCATTCTAGATGATTTTTGTGCTTGTATTGTTGTTATTTGAATGTTTGAAAATGCATACGAATGACGATATGAAACTAGGATTTTGCAAAAAAAATTCATAAACCAAAATTTCTCAGGATCACATTAAGTTTGGAGGAGATGAGTTGGAAGGTCTCTGGAGGTTGTATGAAAAAATTGGAGTCGTTTGGAGTTTGTACGACGAGTTATGGTCATATATGTTCAGATAAGCCAAAATTCAGAAGTGCCCAGAATTGGATGAAATTTGTATGGGGCGGATAATATGAGGAGTCCATGATTCAAATTTCAAGACGACTGGATCAATAACAAAGGAGATATATGGAAATGGTTTGGGTCAGTATGGAGCTTCAAGGGCCGGATCAATATAAGATAGTGGTTCAGATCAATAGTAGGCTGGGGTTTCGGATCAGTGGAAGGGTGGAGTTTCGAAGAGTAAGGGTCAGGGAGTCGGGTCGACCAAGTATATAAGCCGACCTAAATCGGTGTAACTACACTGACCCGGGTAGGCTGAACCAGATTGGTATGGCTACACCGATCCGTATTTGATCGGTTCGATAATGATCTCAAACATATGGGTTGGTACCGATCCGAACATTGTAAGGTTCAGGTTTAATAATCCTACGCGAGCGACGTACTTCGTTAACATGGTTTCTTCGATGGATGGTGGTAGTTCAAGGAGGTTTATTTCGCAGCGACATGAACATAAAGATTTCTCATTTTCGTAGCTAAAAGGCCATTCAAACAAGAAGAGTACGACACCAAAAAACGACTAGTTGAATTCCTAAGGGTAGATCAATGTACTATGGATCAAGAAGGGGAAGCTATCTAAAGGGGTTTAAGGAGCAGAATTGGACGACAAACATATTTGTTTAGGTAGTTTCTGGCCATAAGATTCAGATGAAGTACGAAGACAATCCTAATATAGCTCTTCAATGAAGATACATATGAAAAAAGATCATTAATATGAAGGTTCGACCAGGTACTTATGAAGCCGAGGCTTGAGCATCTATCATTTCTTCGACCTAATATAGGTTGTAAGTCAGTTTAGAGGTTGCTCATCGAATATCCAACTAGACTATAAGTTGTTTATACAAAGAGGACTCCTAAATACCAATTATGCTCATTCTCAACCAGAAGGATGTCTTCCGTCTGATGTAGACTGCTTCATCTTGGATAGAGTACAATTACCGTAGAACCAAATGTACTATATATCCAACGCATTGAGTGAGCAAATGTGAGGATAGATGACGTTTTGCAATGTTTGTTTAGTCATTTATCACCTTAGGAATGTCATTAGATGTAGGTAATTGTTAAAACCGAAAATCGATTTTAACACCAAAGGTGAGAATGTTGCACTTCATCGATTCGGTAAGATTAGAGTATGGAACCGCGTGATCACAAAATGAAAAATATGAAATGAAGACAAAGAATTTTTTATAGTGGTTCAATTCGTTATAAATTTACGTCCGCTTTTCAATCACTTCTCATTATGGAATTTTGCTTTACAACATTCACGAGATCTCTCATTACATTCATTTCTCCTTTTTCTCTCTTTACGGCCTTAATTGCACTTAAATTTTGGTGTGATCTTTCTCTTAGAGATGGTAGATGTATTAATCCCTGATCACTTGAGCAATTGAATAATCTTCTTAGATCCCATGTGTATTCATCGTTAAATCTGGACTTCGGAGGGGATTAGCTGAGATTTGTGAACTCTTGTGTTGAATTTGAGAGATTGTTAGTAGAGATCAGAAGAAACTTGATCACTTTGTTGTAGCATGAAGTTAAATGAAGCTGGGAAAGCCACTAATGATGTTAGAGAAGCTTTAGAATGGTCTAGGAGTGATTTAGGTAGCCCTTCCGGGGGAGTGGATTCGGTCCTTTGAATTGTAGAGCAAAGGGCTACTTATAGAAGAAGTTTGAAGATAATGGCAGTTTCGTAATTATGGGGTACAGAGTTTGGATCGGGCATGTATTTGGATCAGGTTGGAACTAATTACAGAAATGCCACTAGTCCACTTTACTGCTGATCCACTTCTGGTTGATCAAATTCATGTCGATCCAGTTCTGGCCGATCCAGATCTGGCCGATCCAAGTCTGGCCGATACAGTTCTGGCCGATCCAGTTCTGGCCGATCTAGTTCAGGCCGATCCAGTTCAGGCGGATCCAGTTCTGGCCGATCCAGATTTGGCCGATCCAGTTCCGGCCGACCCAGTTCAGGCCGATCCAGTTCTAGCCGATCCTGTTCTGGAAATTACAGAAATGCCACTAGTCCACTTTACTGCTGATCCACTTCTGGCCGATCAAATTCATGTTGATCCAGTTCTGGCCGATCCAGATCTGGCCGATCCAGTTCTGGCTGATCCAGTTCTGGCCGATCTAGTTCATGCCGATCCAGTTCTGGCCGATCCAGTTCTGGCCGATCCAGATTTGGCCGATCCAGTTCAGGCCGATCCAGTTCTAGCCGATCCAGTTCTGGCCGATCCAGATCTGGCTGAACCAGTTCAAGCCGATCTAGATCTGGCCGATCCAGTTCAGGCCGATCCAGTTTTGGCCGGTCCAGATCTAGCCGATCCAGTTCTGACTGATCCGATGTTTTGAACTGTGTGTTGACAGTAATGTTAGAATAGATGTAAATAGCTTAGATGCAGACATTAAGACACCCAAGTGCTCTAACGTGGAGGATATCCATATTATTGATTCTATTAGAGTAGATATACTTCTATGTACTAACTCTTTGGATGTAGGAACATGTCAGTATTGTGTATTTCACTTATTTTTATACTTGAGATTTTATCTCTCACACTAGACTTTGTCTAACATAGAATTATATGCTTTGCTTCTTATTACTCTCGGTGCTCTCACATGAGAAGACTAAAGGCAGGTTAGAAGTAAGCACGAGTAACTAACCGAGAGACGTGCAGTTGGCAATCCATGTATTATTTATATGTACTCTACCTCTGTTCATTGTTCACTACTGTGGGGCTCAGTAGTATATTTATCATTTTCTTTAAAAATAATATCTATTGGCATTATTTCTTTTGTATATCTCTATAACATTGTGGTTTGCTGTTTTTGATCTATCAATCTGATTTTTGGGATTCATTTCAGCTATTTACTATCTGATCTATTTTTTATCTGTATGTTTTACTATTATATTTAATTCCATGCACTATGAGATATAGGACAGATTCTATGTAGTTTTATTTATTTCCTACATAAATGGTTACCTTACATTGTCTAAACACAATAGTAGCACATTTTCCAAGTTTCGAGTGTTGAAAACGTTGGGTGGTGGTTTTATTTGGTATGAAAGCCAAGTTGCAGTGTTTAACCTAAGGAATGAATCTAAAGCATGTGTATCTATATAAATATACGTGAGCACATGCTTGTAAAAATATTTTGGTTCTCAAAACTATATAATAATATATATAAAATGTATAAGTCACACTACATGAGCATTAGTCAGGTATGATTTTTGCAAGAACGCTAATCATCTTTATTTTTTATTGAAGGATGAGTCATCAGACAAGAAGTGCTGCAAGAAATCCAAATTTGGTGGCATAGGAAAAGAGTGTTTAGGGAGCTGCTAATCCCAACTTGCAAACCATGTTTAATACCTTCATGAGGAATATGATACAAAATTCTTAAGTGGTTGCTCTTAATGCTACCAAAAGGAATGTTGCTTGACCGCAAGCTCCTGAAACTAATTTCTCTAAGCTTAACAAGGACTTTGCCAGCTTAGGAGGCAAACCTTTGTGGAAATGGAATCGACGATAGAGGTCTAGGAATGGCTAAACACTTGTGAGTGAGTCTTCGCTGGTCTCAATCTAGAGAATGCTATGAAGAGGAAGTTGTCCTCATGTTAATTGCAAAGACGAGCAATGAATTGGTGAAATGCGGTGAAGGTTGATACATCAAAGGATGAGCTTACTTGGAATTAGTTCAAGACTTGTTTTAGGAGAAGTTTATTCTGGATGACCATAAATCGGCTTTGTTCAGGAATTTTTTGGAGCTGAGACAAAGAAATATGACCGTCTCCAAGTATGTGGCTGAGTTTGACACTTTGTCAAAGTACATGGAGTCTCTCATCGACACCTTGCAGAATAAAAATGAAAAGTTTATTCTTGGCTTGGATGATCATTTGGGAGAGACGATCTTAAATCATGTTGAGAAAATCTTTGAGTCAGTGATTGGGAAAGCGCTCAAGCATGAGATTAGCTATCCCAAATGTTATGACTGCCCACATCCCCCGCACTAAACAAGAGGAATAATGCGCTGAAAGGTGTGCGTGGCAGCTATGGACGATCATCAGAGTAGGTAAACACAAGCGGAACCTTTCGTAGAACTTACAACACAAGGATAAAGTATAATAGAATGTATACAACAGGTAATAGTAATGAAGCATCATACAACAAATTTTTCAAACTTTCACAACATCCTAAAAGGTTATCCAACAAATACCAAAGTTTGTACATAAGGCCTCACCACAACCCTCATAGAGCATTAGAACAGCGGAAACAGAAATACTAGATAGTAATAAGACTTATACGCCAACCTCCTGCTCGCCTTCGCACAATAACATTGTCCTCACTAATCACCTGTAACCTGCTACTTAGTTTGCCATCCACAACCGAATGAACAACCCAAGGTAATAAGAGGAGACATAAAACCTTGAGTCAGACAACAATCTTAGTGAGCGATAAAACAGCTAACAAACTTCAACAATAAAGTATATGATAATGGATAAATAAACATACTAATCTACCCACAACACCAGAGAAGAACTCAACCAAATCTTCCCCACATCGGACAGTGTAAGCCTTTACGATAAACAATTCAACCATTCATTCATGGAAACCAGAACATCTATTCAATCATGGTAAGCACTCATAACATCCAGATTATATATATCTCATGTTAACCATCCTAATTGAATTCAAAATTCCTCAAGCACAAGCCCTAGAGGCCTAAACCAATATTAGACAAGCACTCAAGGAACATCTCCTTCGACGTTGGACAACTTACATGAGATGGTACAAATAGAACAACCAATCACCCATGACTGACTCTGGCTATCACTTCCAACCCTGCTTTGAAACTATTGTTAATAGTATGACGGCCAACCTTGCCATATGTCAAAGGCTAATGGTAACCCGGGTTCTAGCATAAACTCCATACGCCTTTCAACGATACATATGTATGTCCAACCTTGACAACTAGGCCTTTCAATGATACCCAATGTACTCGACCTACAATCGGTTTTTTGGGTGCCCCCATCATACCTCTGCTTTGAGCCTGCTAGAACTTACGACATTGATAACTTCTCGGCCTTCGCATCTCTAGTCATCCAACCTGACTATTTTTCATAGCTTAAGCAACCTTCTTAAGAAACTATTATCCACCAACTCACGACCTTTGAGTTGTCATCTCGTTCGTTGTTCCACACCGATCAACGAACACATTCATCTCTTCAAACATCCCCATCTGGACTCTTATCGAAGCCATCATCGTCCTTGAACCAAACAAAATCACTATAAGGTTCAATGTAATCCATAGCATCCATACACATCGGCTAAGGAGACCCATCATAACACTTAAGCCATCCACTACAACGTTTAGAAGCGCTTCCAAATCCATCATCTCTCATCGCACGACCGACCTCTGGGAGATCGGCCGACCCCTGGAAGCACGACCGAACGACCCATCATTCCACCGGTAGGCCCACTCGAACGATCCCATCCATTCCTCTAGGTTCGCTCGACCAACTCACTACGCGACAGACCCACACATCTTGGCTCGACCAACACTTCCATACCTCCATGTTTCAAACGTATGCGACGGATCTGCTCCTCCCTGCACGACCAAGAGATGACCGACCGACCAGACTAATTCACATGTAGGCTCGCTCGCTTGAACCCTTCATCCAAGCTCGCTCGAACCACTACTTTCCCTTGGGTCACTCGTTCAGCCCTGTCCATCTTAGTTTTTCTCAACCACTTATTTTGCCTCCCAGCTCGCTCGACCGACCAAATCCCTGGCTCGCTCAAGCCTTCCCCATGTCTTGTTTCCTAAGAAAACACCATTGGAGCGAACGACTCCCCTACGTGCGACCCAAAACCTGAACTGCTCCTATGCAACTCCAATTTCAACCAAAACTCTGCCAATAGATGAAACCAACTCAATCAATCCATTCAACACAACCATGAGCATGTTATGAAACCACTAACATCATCAATTTGGCCATTTCATCAATAATCATGCAAAATCCACCAAAATCACCATAGATGTCAATATGAAAAAACTATAGATCTAACTTGCATATACACATGTAGTGGCATTGAAATTATTAAATTAAACTTGCAAAAATAGATCATAGGGTGATTCATGTGAAAATGGACTTATAGGGACATAGATCTATGATAAAACATTTAAATATGATGAAAAACATGATCAAACATTCATATACTTCATTGCATCCATGTGAGAGATGTAAATAACTCACCGATTTTCCAAAACAAGCTAAAATTGATGAAATAAGAATCCAGACAGCAAACACCTCACACCAAACCTCTTGATCCGATGAATCCTTGCTTCAATTGATGTAGATCTAGCTTCCAATGGTGTAGATCTTCAGTTTTCGTCCTTGGATTATGATTTTTATGGCGTAAAGGTGTTAAAGGAAGAAGGAGCTCAAGGCCACCTAATGAGAGAATGGAGAAGTAAACTATTTCCCATACCTCTCACCCTCTATTTATAGTTTCCATCATCCCACTACTTGGGCCTTCTCAAATCAGCCCAATGTGGCTCAAAATCCTGGACAACCAAATGAAAAGCCTTAAAACAGCGATTCCTCCCAAACCACTGAGCCAAATCTTTAATGTAACCACTCTACGGAAAGGAAATCATCAATTCCTTTCCAATGGCACAGGTCTCTCCCTCTGATTCGACCTGGTTCAAAAGTTATGCCATGTACAAAACTATCGGGGGAAAATGGTCACAAAAAAAATCGGTAAATTATGGAAATGTCTCGCATCCCCATAAGCAACATATTAAAAGATGAGAATGATCTAACCATAAAGGAATAAAATAAAATTATTTTACGATCTTCCGATACATAAAATGCGGGATATTACATTCTCCCCCTTAAGAATTTCACCCCCGAAATCCCAAGCAAACACAAGCAAACACCTCAATCCCGCATGCCTATCATCCATGAGAAGCCAATTCTATCATCCAAACTAGCAATCATCAAGCCATGCATCCATTGCCTTATCCTAGCATGCAAAATTTTATCAAACAACAACAAGATACAATGATATAACGATATCATACGGTCCTACCGACGTAGAGTTCTTGATGATTCGCTCTCATGCTCTCTTCCGTCTCCTATGTACAATCGTCTTCATCTTCACTCCATTGTACCTTGACTAGCTTAACAATTTTCCTCCTAAGTTGTTTCGTGTCATTCCCCCAATACGACGTGGCTTACGAGGTCTCGCAACTATGGTCTCTACTTCTAGGTCTTCATACTGCTCTAGAGGTACCACCACATTCGAATCATGCACAAACTTCCGTAGAAACGGCACATGGAACACATTATGCACATTCGACATCTTCTCGGGTAACTCTAATCTATATGCGAGCTTACCAATTCGCTCGACTAACGGAAATGGTCCAGCGAACCTTGGAGCTAACTTTTCTTCACTTCCAAACCTAACCATATGCTTCAATGGTGAAACCTTCACGAAAACCATATCGCCCACGTTGAATTCCAAGTCCTTACGACGTTTATCGGCGTAACTCTTCTGACGATCTTGGGCTGCCTTCATTCGTTGCCAAACGATCTCAATACAATATGAGGTTTCTCTAATCATCTCAGGCCCAAGAATCAACTTATCTCCAGTTTCTAGCCAACATGCTGAAGAATTGCATGATCTACCATACAATGCCTCGTATGGTGCCATCACAATGCTACACTGATAGCTATTATTATATGCAAACTCAACTAGATGCAGAAGGTCTTCCCACGATCTTCCGAAGTCTAACACACAAGCCCTCAAGAGATCTTCCAAAACTTGATTGACCCTCTCGGTTTGACCATCTGTTTGGGGATGGTAAGCCGTACTTAAACACAACTCGGTTCCCAAAGCTTCTTGCAAACTCTTCCAAAATCCACTCATAAATAATGGATCTTGGTCACTCACTATGCCCTTCGAGATACCGTGGAATCGAACTTTCCACTTCACGTAAAGTTCAGCCAATTTCGATGTCGTCCTAGTCGACTTGACAGGAATGAACCATTCACTTTTTGTCAAGCGATCCACGATGACACAAATCCCTTCATTTCTTGCCCTTGTTCTAGGTAGTCCATCTATAAAGTCCATCGATATCTGCTCCCACTTCCATGTAGGAACTTCTAATGGCCAAAGCTAACCATTCGGCTTCTTTTGTTCATCTTTCACCAACTGGCAGTTCATGCACTTAGAAATAAACTTTCCAATATCCCGTTTCATCCCTTCCCAGTAGTAGACTCGCTTTATGTCCTGATACATCTTATTGCAATCGGGATGAATCTTCAACTTTTAGTGATGACATTTTCTCAGAACTTCATCTTTCAATCCGTCGTTATCAGGAACAACTAATCGTCCTTGCTTTCGAAGCCAACTTTCTCAATCGACTTCGAACTCTTTATCTTGGGTTCCAGTTTCTGGATAAACTCGACAAGCTTTGCATCTTTCTTTTGGCTCTCGCCAATCCTCTTGATAAGAGTGGATCTTATCGACAAGCTTGCCAACATTTCAGGTTCCAACTCACACCTTGGCCTGAAATCGAATCTTGCCAAATACTCGAGGCCCTTCCATTCCGAAAACATCGCTCCCAAACTAACGTGTTTTCGACTCAATGCATCTGCCACTGCATTACCTTTGCCAGGAGTATAGGCTATACCAAAGTCATACGATGGAAGAATTTAGAACCACCTTTGTTGCCGAAGATTTAAATCCTTTTAGGAGAAAAAAAATACTTTAACGATTTTTGATCCGTAAATAATTCGAATCGAACTCACAATATGTAATGTCTCCACATCTTCAGAGCAAAAACAATCGCCGCCAACTCCAAATCATGAGTTGGGTAATTCTTCTCATGCGGCTTTAGCCGTCGACTCGTAAAGGCCACAACTGTAACACCCCATGTCCATTAATGTCACTCACAAAGGGAATGCATCAATGTCCATGAAGCGTTATTGTTGTATAGAACAGATAAATTACAAGACTAAATAAATAAAACAACAAAGCGGAAGATAAAAATTATTTCATAGCATTGTAACTCAAAACAAGTTTACGTCCAAGTATGTAAAACCATTACAACAGGATCATATGTCTTTTCCAAAAACTCCTTAGAACATAAAGAAGCTAATACATAAATAACATAAATGCATAAATCTCCACTGAGCATGAGCAAAGCCATAAAGATGAGAGAGAGAGAGAGAGCCCAAAGCAGTACTTCTACTCTCTTAAAGCAACAGGAAGAAATCGGCACTAAGCTGTAGTATTCCCTCCTGTCAAACCTGGGAGGGGGGGAAGGAAAGAAAGGAGGTGGAAACAAAATGGGTCAAACATAAAGTCTGGCGAGTCCAGTGATTTTAACAAACAATAGGTAAAGTAATAAAACAAGACATAAACATGCATCATGATATGGCTGTAACATAGATAAGGTAAGATAAAAGAATGGACAAGATGATTTCGTCCCTAAGTACTAAGACAATCCTACACCTTGGTTAAGAGAACAACTCTCCAAGTACTAGCCCCGAAGACCGAATTCAACCTCAGACTAGCACCCAAAGAATTATCCGACTCAACCAACATGTACTTCGTTACACCGTACTCTTACTAAGTTACACCACATTACTTATTTACATGTTTTACATGTCCTATCTCATTGCGGTTGAGTCCATATTTACATGTCATATTTTACATGTCACCCCACTTAACCCTCTAACCATACCCATAACTTATTATGGTTAGTATTCCTTAATTCATTCATTATGACAAACGGGGTATGACCTCCCACATTAGACCGAACACTTTGTGGCTGCTGGATTTGCCGGGTGGCCCCGGACAGTCTTATACCACAAACCGAGTCTAACCTCGTGTCACTAACCGTTACGCCTATAATTCACACCTTTGACCTCTCACATTAGACGTCCAATTGTGGCAGCTGGATTTGCCGGGCGGTTCCGGGCAGTCTTACGCCACAATTGCGTCTAACCTCGTGTCAAAGGTTCATGACATCGTATTTCACCCAAACCCCAATTTTCATGTCATGAGTTTCAAATTCAACATATAATCATGTTCACAATTTTTGCCTATTTCAACTTGTCATTAATTACACTAATTACATATTAATTAGTCAAATTCACATATTATTCAATTATAGGCCAATTCATCAATTTTATGCGATTCATACCCAAATATGCCAATTTCACATATAACCCAATAATCCAAAATATCCAATAATATCCAATTTTCCATATTCCATAAATTTCCAATATTCCCCATCGTCCCCACGTATTCGTATTCGTACGTATGTTTAGTATAGGCTGAAAGTAGCCTAGATCCAAAAACAAAAGGAATAGGGGCAAGGAGAGGTAGTCAAATCACAGAAAATTGGAATAAAACAACATCATGAAATAAAAAGGCATATAAACTGGGATAGAGGCATGGTAAAAGATTCAACATGAATATACTGACAAAATGTATGAACTTTACATAGAAACATAGGCATATGATGACATGAATCAAAAAGGTGAAGACTTGATGAGATTCCGATTACAAACATATATATGAATCCTTTTTACAACCTTTTTCATGTTACTTTAAAACCCATTATATTGTGAAAATAACTGTACTCACCTTTCGTGGCTAAAGAAAAGAATTATGAACTGAAATTGATGTAGAAACATTGTCGTGATGTTGATTTATCTTCTTTGATTGTTGTTGAAGCTCTAAACTTTAATTTGAATTGTGTATGAACACTTGAGATTTGCTTTAGAGGCGGCGGCTAGGTTTTTGGAGAGAGCTTGGCAGCATAACGGCGTCATAGTTAATATTTTATGAATTAGGGTTAGGTTTAATCACATATTTATAGGTGTAATGAATCATTTTGGGCCTTTAGATCACCCTAGAACCCACCTGAACTATCTAAACAGCCAACTCAGCCCTAATGACTCATCAGCAGCTCAGAGTTGGGCTTAATCAAAATTTTCCCGAGGGGGTAGGTCGACCCCCAGGTCGACCCCTAGGTCGACCCCCAGGTCGACCCCTAGGTCGACCCCTAGGTCGACCTATGGGGTAGGTTGACACTAAGGTCGGCCCCCTGGTGGACCTGGCCTTGGGCAGGAATTTTTCCTGCCCTGCCTGGTTCTGAGTCTGAATCGATTTTGAATTTAAATTTGAATTTCTGAAACTTCCGATTGCAATAACTTCTTCATACGAAATCCAATTCAAGCAAACTCGGACTCTATCTCAACCAGAATTCCGAGACAAACACAATGGCATAACCCTTTTCCCTTAATTCTCACATTTAAAATTAATTATTCTTTAATTCGTTACTTTAGTGTAAACAGAAATTTAGGGTGTTACATTCTCCCCTCCTTAAAGGATTTCGTCCTCGAAATCTCTAAGTCAAGAAGAACGTATCCTACCATCATATCATCCATCTACTCAACCATCAACCACAATCAACCATTGTCCTTAAAAGATTTCTAATGCTATATGAACATATGCAAAAGTGTGTGTATATGTTCCTTACCTAATGCGAAGATCAAGCGGTCTACTAATTCAGTTGACCTCCTAAATGTGAATTATGACAGTTCCATGTATCCACCATGTATGCAAAGAACCCTATACATATCATTACTACATGTGTGCACAACCATTCATTCAAATGCAACATCCATATGATACATCTATTAATATACACCCATTAAACTAAGTACATTCATTAATATGCAATATGCAACATGAAAGTGACTGAGCCGATCTAGTGCCTAAAATGTGTATATGCATCCACGAGCAACCACTAGAAAACACTTGCATCCATATACATCCATCATACATAACGTGTCTCAAACACATGTTTCAATCATATGACTACCTTATCTAAAGGTCAAAGACTTAAACGAGAGGATATACTAAAGACAGAACAAGTACATGCTAAGTGATAAAGGAGAAATTAAAAGACATACACTCTGAAGTCTAAGACACCTAACCTCAAGAATACGGTTCACCCTCTCAGTCTGGCCATCCGTCTGAGGATGGTATGCGGTGCACAAACATAACTGAGTCCCTACTGCCTCTTGCAAGCTCTTCCCAAACTCGCTAGTAAGGATAGGATCTCGATCGCTCACTATGCTAGAAGGAATACTGCGCAAACGAACTATCTCTCGAATGTATACGGAAGCTAACCATGGAGCGGTCTTCTTACTCTTCACGGGAATGAAATGGGCGCTCTTAGTAAGTCTGTCTACCACGACCCAAATCCCCATATTACCTTTCCTTAATCTCGGTAACCCATCAATGAGATCCATCGAGACACTCTCCCACTTCCACTGCGGAACTTCCAATTGGTGAAGCAACCCACCGGGTCTCTTTTACTTCTCTTTTACTTGTTGTCACACCAAGCATCTAGCGACATACTCGGCCACATCCCTCTTCATACCGGCCCAAAAGAAAACTCGATTCATGTCGTTGTACATCTTGTCCCCGCCGGGATGAATGGTTATCTTCGAACGATGTGCATCATCAAGAATGGCCTTCCTCAAGCTCTCGTCCCGTGGTACACAAAGTCTGCCATCCCTATGCGACCGACCCTTATCATCTAGGGTATACCTACTAAGATGGCTCGATGAATCCCCCGTTATGAGCTTCTCTACTAACTCAACCAACTGTGGGTCATCTTGCTGTGCCCCTCGAATCTGTCCCAAAAGTGTAGGTCTAACCTCTAAGGATACTAGCAAACCGAGTACATAATCAATGGATGGTCTAAAATCAAAGGTGGAGATGAACTCTAAACTTCGCTGCTCAATAAACAAAGGACTCAAGCTCAACCTTTTCCTGCTCAAGGCATTCGTCACAACGTTACCCTTGCCACGGGTGTATGCTATCTCGAAATCGTAGGACGCTAAGAACTCCATCCACCTTTTTTGCCTTAAGTTCACTTCTTTTTGAGAGAAAAAGTATTTTAACGATTTATGACCCGTGTACAATTCGAACTTCTCGCCAAGAAGATAATGGTGCCAAGACTTAAGCGCAAAACCGATAGCAGCCAACTCTAGGTCATGTGTAGGGTAATTCGTCTCATGCACTCTCAACTGCCTTCCACCATAGGCTATTATCCACCTCTCTTATATTAAGACTGCGCCTAGTCCTTCCCCACAAGCATCGGTATAAACAGTAAATGGCTTACTCCCATCTGGCAACACTAAGACTGGTGCTATGGTCAAAGCTCTCTTTTTAAACATTGGAATGTGTCATCACAGTGTACGCCCCAAACAAAAGCTAGGTTCTTCTTCGTCAAGCATGTCAAAGGGGCTGATATCTTCGCAAAGTCTTTTATGAACTTCCTATAGTAGCCGGCCAACCCTGAGAAACTCCTCACCTCGGTAGCATTTTTAGGGACCTTCCAATCTTGGATGGCCACCATCTTCGTGGGATCCACAGCTATCCCTTCTTTGGAAACCACGTGCCCTAAGAATCACACTTCATTCCTCCAAAAGTGGCATTTAGAAAATTTAGCTTTAAGGTTATGCGCTCGAAGGGTCTCCAACACTTCCCTAAGATGTAGGGCATGCTCTTCTTCGTTCTTATAAAAGACTAAGATGTCATCCACAAAGACCACCACAAATTTATTAAGGAACTCCCTAAACACCCTACTTACCAAGTCAACAAAGTATGCGGGGGCGTTTGTCAAACCGGAAGGCATTACAAGCCACTCGTAGAAACCGTCTGGAGTCCTAAAGGCAGTATTGTCCATGTTATCCTTAGCCACCCTCAGCTGATGGAAACTAGTGGCTAAGTTCAACTGCGAAAACACTGAGGCGTCAACTAACTGATCGAATAGATCGTCAATCTTCGGCAGTGGGTGCCTATTCTTCTTTGTAAACTTATTAAGTTCTCTATAGTCTACATATAGTCTAAGGGACCCATCTGCCTTCGTGGCAAAAACTACTGGAGCACCCAACTTCGAAATGCTTCGTCTTATGAACCCCTTTTTCAAGCAACTCCCCTACTTGCTTATTGAGTTCCCTCCTCTCTCTCTAGGAGCCATGTGGCGCACTGGCAAAGATACTGGTTTTGCACTATCTATAAGATATATACGAAAGTCTAGCTCACGGTTTGGGGGTAGACCCCTCACCTCATCGAAGACATCAACATATTCACGGACTACACGAAAAGAATGTAAATCATCATTGGATTCGTCAAGTGATTCAAGATAACTAAGCATCACCGAACTTCTAGGGTCAGAAGAAACGTCAAGGATCTTCCCACTACGAGCCAAAAATTTAACTACACTTCGTTCACAATCTAAGATGGCATCGTATCTGGCTAGCCAACCCATCCCTAAAATCAACCCATAGCCCATGAAACCAAGCACAAAAGCATTACATTCAAAACCAACGCCTAAGATAGACAACCTCAAATCCCTACAAATCATGGGTAAATAAGCCGACCCACCAATAGGATTTGAGACTGCAATGGGATCCACAACGAGACTAGTATTTAAGTGCAGTGTTTTAACTAATGATATAGAGATAAACGAATGTGATGTGCCAGAATCGAATAAAGTATGGACAGGATAACCAAACAAGAAAATCAAATATTTCGACAGAAATTTTTCTACCTTCTTCCTGTCCCGGAGCCACGAGAGCATGAACCTGCCCTCCTGAAGTAGAACCTGCCCTTTGCCCTTGCTTCTTAGGACAGTCCTTCACACCATGACCCGCATCACCACAATGATAACAAGCGAACTTCTTCTTCTTCCTACAGTCCTTCTTTAGATGGCTGGGTACCCCACAGTTATGACACTTCCTCTTCTTTATGCCACCTTTCTTTTGTTGTTGGGCCCCCTTTGGATCCACCTTCTTATCTTGCGGCCTAAAAGAATTTGCGCCCTTTTCTTCTTCATGCATAAGCGCCATGTCAACCAATCCCTCAAAGGTGGCCCCCATAGGAATGTGGGTCATAGCCAACCCATGTAGCGGCTCATTCAAACCCTTAACAAATCTCAGGGCCTTTATTTCGGGTGTGTTCACTAAGTCTAAGCCGAATCTTGCCAACTTATTGAACTTGTGGACGTACTCTTTCACTGATAGATTTCCCTGCTTCAACGCCAAGAATCTTTCCATGTATAGATTTTCTTCTGCCTGTAAGAGAAACTTTGCCTCGAACCTAAGCCTGAAATCTGCCCATGTCTCAACTGGACGCTCTCCATTAGTGACCTCCCACCAATACGAAGCCTGATCCTTCATCAACCAAGCAGCCAATTGGACTTTCCTCCCATCATCCATCTTAAAGATATCGAAAAGATCCTCTATTTCTTTCAACTAATTTCTAGCTTCAACGAATGTTTCGGACCCACTAAAAGATTTGCCACCCATAGCACGAAAGTATTTACATATTTTTGAGAAAGCGTCTCCACGTAGAGGAATAACTGGAGTTGAGAGGAGGCGGAGGAGGAACGTTGGCCGGGCCCGTGGCAGTGGCACTAGCCTCAAGATATAGTCTAAACCAATTGGGTATAGGCACACCCTCTGGTAGTTCGGGTTCCCAGACATTCTAAAGAGAAAGAGGAAGAGATTCAAAACAAAGGAAGCGAAAGAAAGATGAATGGCTTGCGGGGATTATGCTCTTTTAAAATAAACCTTTCCTTGAAAATAGCTTCTTTAAAACAAGTTTTTGAAAATACTTTCTAGGAAAATAATATTTTGAAAACATTTTTCAAAACTTTTTATCTGTACTTGTAACCGTAGCTATGATACCACATGTAACACCCCATGTCCATTAATGTCACTCACAAAGGGAATGCATCAATGTCCATGAAGCATTATTGTTGTATAGAACAGATAAATTACAAGAATAAATAAATAAAAAAACACAGCGGAAGATAAAAATTATTTCGTAGCATTGTAGCTCAAAACAAGTTTACGTCCAATGTATGTAAAACCATTACAACAGGATCATATGTCTTTTCCAAAAACGCCTTAGAATATAAAGAAGCTAATACATAAAAAACATAAATGCATAAATCCCCACTGAGCATGAGCAAAGCCATAAAGATGAGAGAGAAAGCCCAAAGCAGTACTTCTACTCTCTTCAAGCAATAGAAAGGAATCAGCACTAAGCTTTAGTATTCCCTCCTGTCAAACCTAGGGGGAAAGGAAAGAAAGGAGGTGGAAAGAAAACGGGTCAGACATAAAGTCTGGCGAGTCCAGTGATTTTAACAAACAATAGGTAAAGTAATAGAACAAGACATAAACAGGCATCGTGATATGGCTGTAACATAGATAAGGTAAGATAAAAGAATGGACAAGATGATTTCGTCTCTAAGTACTAAGACAATCCTACACCTTGGTTAAGAGAACAACTCTCCAAGTACTAACCCTGAAGACCGAAGTCAACATCAGACTAGCAACCAAAGAATTATCCGACTCAACCAACATGTACTTCGTTACACCGTACTCTTACTAAGTTACACCACATTACTTATTTACACCGCACTACTACTAGTCCCTTTTACTAAAGGTTGATCCCTTCCCACTGACTGTACCCACATGACAAACTTGGTAGTTATTTGTACCTAGCTGCTATCATAGGTGCCGACTTGCTCCTACCACCGCTAAGGTACCCTTACCCTACCCATTCGATCGGCTCCCTAAACCTCGTAGGCACCCATGCTGGCCCCACAATGGGGTGTATCACTCCCCAAAGTGGTAACCCCGATACCAACATAAATTTTTGCTCGGCCCATACCTACACAGTGCAACAACGTCTTACCTACCAGCCCGGACCCATGCATGCACATGACCCCATTGGACTCGTGTTGCCACCACTATTCACGTTTTGACCTCTTACAATCAAGCCCAGTAAGCGTGCCCCTACCTCGACCTAGTATCGAGCCTAGTTAGATACTCAAACGGGTTACTAGTTGAAACGGGTCCCCATCCGACACAAGCCTCCCACCTATGCTTGGTCCCCACTAGGTTTTCCCCACTTAACCATTTTAATTAAAATGTCCCTGTCTTACACATGCTACGGTTAAGTCCATATTTACATGTTTTACATGTCTTATCTCATTCCGGTTAAGTCCATATTTACATGTCATATTTTACATGTCACCCCACTTAACCCTCTAACCATACCCATATCTTATTATGGTTAGTATTCCTTAATTCATTCATTATGACGAACGGGGTATGACCTCCCACATTAGACCGAACACTTTGTGGCTGCTGGATTTGCCGGGTGGCCTCGGGCAGTCTTATACCACAAACCGAGTCTAACCTCGTGTCACTAACTGTTACGCCTACAATTCACGCCTTTGACCTCTCACATTAGACGTCCAATTGTGGCAGCTGGATTTGCCGGGCGGTTCCGGGTATTCTTACGCCACAATTGCGTCTAACCTCGTGTCAAAGGTTCATTGACATCGTGTTTCACCCAAACCCCAGTATTCATGTCATGAGTTTCAAATTCAACATATAATCATGTTCACAATTTTTTCCTATTTCAACTTGTCATTAATTACACTAATTACATATTAATTAGTCAAATTCACATATTATTCAATTATAGGCCAATTCATCAATTTCATGTGATTCATACCCAAATATGCCAATTTCACATATAACCTAATAATAAAAAATATCCAATAATATCCAATTTTCCATATTCCATAAATTTCCAATATTCCCCATCGTCCTCTTGTATTCGTATTCGTACGTATGTTTAGCATAGGCTCGAAAGTAGCCTTGATCCAAAAATAAAAGGAGTAGGGGCAAGGAGAGGTAGTCAAATCACAGAAAATTGGAATAAAACAGCATCATGAAATAAAAAGGCATATAAACTGGCATATAAACTGGCATAGAGGCATGGTAAAAGATTCAACATGAATAAACTGACAAAAGGTATGAACTTTACATAGAAACATGGGCATATGATGGCATGAATAAAAAAGGTGAAGACTTGGTGAGATTCCAATTACAAACATATATATGAATCCTTTTTACAACCTTTTTCATGTTACTTTAAAACCAATTATATTGTGAAAATAACTGTACTCACCTTTCGTGGCTAAAGAAAAGAATTATGAACTCAAATTGATGTAGAAACGTTGCGGTGATGTTGATTTATCTTCTTTGATTGTTGTTGAAGCTCTAAACTTTAATTTGCATTATGTATGAACACTTGAGATTTGCTTTAGAAGCGGCGGCTAGGTTTTTGGAGAGAGCTTGGTAGCATAACGGCGTCATAGTTAATATTTTATGAATTAGGGTTAGGGTTAATCACATATTTATAGGTGTAGTGAATCATTTTGGTCCTTTAGATCACCCTAGAACCCACCTGAACCATCTAAACAGCCAACTCAGCCCTAATGACTCAGCAGCAGCTCATAATTGGGCTTAAACAAAATTTTCCCGAGGGGGTAGGTCGACCCCCAGGTCGACCTATGGGGTAGGTCGACACTAAGGTCGACCCCTAGGTCGACCTAGCCTTGGGCAGGAATTTTTCGTGCCCTGCCCGGTTCTGAGTTTGAATCGATTTTGAACTTAAATTTGAATTTCTGAAACTTCCAATCACCATAACTTCTTCATACGAAATCCAATTCATGCAAACTCGGACTCTATCTCAACTAGGATTCCGAGACGAACACAATGGCGTAACCCATTTCCCTTAATTCTCACATTTAAAATTATTTATTCTTTAATTCATTACTTTAGTGTAAACAGAATTACGGGGTGTTACAACAACCTTATCCTTTTGCATCAGTACCGCTCCAAGTCCAGTACCACATGCATCGGTGTATACGACCATCTCTTCGTTCCCACTTGGAATGGTCAATACAGGAGCACTCGTCAGTCCCTCTTTCAGGTTCCCGAGCGCTTGCTCACACTTTGCACCCCATGTGAACACTTGGTTCTTCTTCGTCAATCCTGTCAACGGTGCCGCTACCTTGGAGAAATCCTTGATAAACCGTCGGTAATAGCCAGCCAACCCACGGAAACTCTGAACATCCATCGCATTCTTAGGCCTATTCCAGTCCTGGATTGCTGCTACTTGAGTGGGGTCAATCGCTATCCGATTTCCAGAAACAACATAACATAAGAACCTCACTTCACTTTTCCAGAAGTGACAATTTGAAAACTTAGCTCTCAGCTGATGCTTTTCTAATATTTCTAACAAAACTCTCAAGTGTGTCTTGTGCTCTTCCTCATTCCTAGAGTAAACCGGAATGTCATCCACGAACATAAGCACGAACTTATTCAAATTATCTCTGAAAACTCTATTCATAAGATCCACGAAATATGCTGGCACGTTAGTCAACCCGAATGGCATCACATACCATTCGAAGAAATCGGATGGTGTCCTAAAAGCAGTCTTTGGCACACTATTCTTAATCACCCCTAACTGGTGAAATCCCGTCGCCAAATCCATCTGAGAAAATACTTTGGCTTCGTGAAGCTGATCAAACAAGTCATTAATCCTTAAAAATAGATACTTGTTCTTTTTAGTCACCTTGTTCAGCTCATGATAGTCCACACACAACTTAACGAGCCATCTGCCTTGGTTGCAAACACGACTGGTGCACCCCACTCGGATACACTCCTCCGAATGAATCCTTTTCCCAAAAGGTCACGAACTTGCACCTCCAACTCTCGTTGTTCCTTAGGCGCCATTCGCCTAGGAGGAACAACGATTGGTCTAGCACCCTCGACCAAATCGATCGTAAACTCGATCTCAAGATGCGGCGAAAACCCTTTGACCTCGTCAAAGACATCCACATAACTATTAGCGATCAGCACAGTTGACAAGTCTTCTTGTGGAATCCCAAGAAAATATAGATAGCTCAGGATGTCTCCCTCTTCGCGCTTGCATCTAATCAACACCTTTCGCCCTTCCACATCCTCGATCCTCACCTCTAGCTTCTCGTAATTCACTCTTGCCGCATACCTCTTGAGCCAATCCATGCCCAAAATGACCCCAAATCTAACGAAGTTAAGAACAAAGCAATCACACACAAAAGAGCAACCATGACTCGACAACACTAGACCATGACATATCATGCAAAGATTGGACGAGCCCTCAACTGGATTAGTCACTATGAAGGGTCAATCACAAATCTCGGGTTCCAAACCCAAGCGACACACAAGTTCATTGCAAATGAATGAATGCGATGCTCCAGTATCAAAGAGCACATGAACTGAAACACCATTAACAGAAAGAGTACCTTGCACCACGACTCCCTTTCCCTTTTCCTCAGTAGTAGGAGCCCTTGAAGAAGTTGGCATGACTTCCAAAGCATATGCCTTCACAACCTGCTTGCCCTTAGCTGATTTGGGAAAATCTTTCTTCTCATGCCCAGGCTTCCCACACTTAAAGCACTTCTTCTCACCTTTGGTATTCTTGTACTCGCTAGTAGAATAGCCTTTCTGTTGGCAGTTAAAGCAAACCACCTCACTCTTAGACTTCTTCTGGCCATCTTTTCCCTTCTATTGTTGCTGCTTCTTCTTCTTATTATTACCACCCTGATGTGGTTTCTGAACCTCTTTGGTTGCAGCGACAACATTTTCTTCCTTATGAAACAAGCTCTCATGGCGAATAGCTTTTTCCACAATCTTATCGAATGAATCGTCAAGATGATCCACCAACGGTCTTCATATGTAGGCATCCAGACCCAGGACAAACTTCTCGTTCTTTTGATAAGATGTATCAACGAGCATATCTAGACAAAGCTTCGAAATCAGAAACATTATCAAGAACCGATCTGCCATTCTGCTTCAATTCTACAAACTTCTTGAAGAGAATGGACTTTTAAGAAGTGGAGATAAACTTTGCTTCAAACTTAGCTTGGAATTGCTCCCATGAAATCTCCTCTTTTGGAGTCTCAAGTGTAACAGAATTCCACCACTCCATGGCCCTGCCTTGATGCAAGCTTTCTCTTTATTGCATCCTCAATACCCAAGTGTCTAAAGATTCGAACACATGAATCCATGCACCTCTGAACCTCTTCAGCTAGTTCAGTTCCTTTAAACGGTTTTCTGTAACACCCCACCTCCGCTAGGGTCACTCACAAAGGGAATGCACTAGTTTTGGAGGGGTATTATTCTAGTAAACAGGCACAAAGATAACACAAGACAGAACATATATTAAAATAGAGTATATAAATCAGCGGATAAAATTTGAAAAAAAAACCAAATCTCATTACTAATAAATAGAGTCAAAACCTCTTACATCAAACGTACTTAAAACATTATTCCAATACATCAAAGTTCTAAAGAAGCAAAGTACTTAAAAAATAACATAAGTAAAACATTATTCCCCAAAATGAGCAAGAGTGCAGCCATAGCATAGCTCAAGTCCAAACCGTACATGAGCCTATAGGAAACAAGCTAAGTCAAAGCTAAGTGCTAGGGTTTCCTCCCTGAGAACCTGGGGGGAACGAAAGAAAAGAGGTGGAAGAAAACGGGTCAGTCATAAAGACTGGTAAGCCCTAGTAACTATCAGCATAAAACTAATAAAATTAACTGGACAGGAGAAACTGAGATTAAACATAAAGATAATAACTGGACTGGCAAGATAACTAAAGATAACTGTAATGACCCGCATTGGCAGAGGTATTATAATTAATTTATTTAATTATATGAACGGTGAATTAAAGGATTTAATGGTCGTGGAATTAAATAATGGTGAATATTTAATTAAAATAATAAATTAAATAATATATTTAATTCAGAAATAATCAGAATTATTGGAAATCACAATATTCTGTGAACGGGGTCATCCCCAAGATTTAACTCAGCCTAGAGTTGAATTATATTGACGAATATATTCAATCGACGGCAGTTTGAACGTATAATTATGTTATAATTAAAATCGAGCTCGAAATGGCGCTGCAGTTCGTAAATTGGCGATTCGAACTTCAACTGGATGTACAGGATTCGTTTTAAGCTGGATTTCTGTGAAACAAGAAACGTGTGGAGCTGGAGGAGTAAATCTTTCTAGTGGAAGATAAAAATCGGGATTTCGTCGTGTAGATTTTGTTGTACATCCAAATCAAATTTCAGAAAAGTCGCTATAGAATCGTTTATCGACCGTAACGGTTTATTCGATATAACTAGAAATCGTATTGGAATTTAGACAAGGTTCTTTTGGGAAATAGTGATAAGATAATTTTTAGAATTTTACTGTAATTTTTAATTAATTTAATAAATGACTTTTTATTTGAAGTATTTCGCACCCTGAAATCAACATTTTGGAGTTTCAAAATATGAGTCCACCTACCGGTATTATTATATTTCTGGGATCGTGAGACGGTGTTGATCACAACGGTATTTTTATCTCAGTCCATAGAAACCCTTCCATAAATGAAATTTGGTACATCGGGTATGATGTATTCGCTTTAAAGCTTTGAGAACAACGTTAACCATATATGTTGCACACCACCCAAACCCTTTTCATTCATTCCCTGTGGTTAAAACAAACTCCACGCACCAACTCCACATACAAACTCCACATCCAAAATATCTAGATATTTTAGAATGTTTATAAATACAACTATTACTTCACTTATAACCTAATTTCATTCATCCCACGGTCAAACGAAAACCGCCGCCACAAAATTCCTCTCTCAACCCAAAAGTTCGGATACAAGAAAAACCAAATATAAATTCCTATAAAATCTCATAAATCAAAGAAGAACTGTAAGAAAAAACTGAAACAACTTTATCTAGCTTTTTGACAAGCTGCTTTTCACGAAGTCTCTGGGTTCGTTTTCCATTTGGGTTCGCTGCCATGCTCAAAGCGTGAGGTAGGGTTTGATTCTTGGTGCCACTGAAGAAGTCGCAGCAAAGTTCGTGCACGGATTTGAAGTCTGAAAGGGGCGCGATGGGCATAAGAGGTTCGAAGGATGCTTTCTGAGTTAGTTTGGGACGGTGACGTCTGAAACTTTGCTGGGAAGGGGGATCAGCACGGCGGTTGTTCATTTTTGGTACGGGAAAGTGAACGGGTTTAGAAGGAGGAAGGTCCGTGGTCAACCTGTGTTTCGTGATCTCTAACTGCTTCTAAAGGAAGGGGAGTTTGGTATACCAGGTGCGGTGTGTGAATGGTATATCCATTTTGGGAGGGATTTGATTTAAATGATTTTGGTAAAGGGTTGGTTGAATGTAAGTGAAGTGTAATACGAGAATCGAGAGAAGAATGGGTATGACCGTATGAAGATGGGCATGGGTATGAAGATAAGATGGTCCAGGTGGATGAAGTGGTAGGTTTGGAATCTCGTATCATACTGGAGTGGTTTTGTTTGTTGTAAAGGGTGGTTAACGCTAAGGAGGATACGGGTTATTTGAAGTTGAGAAGGAAGGGAAAGCGAGATTGGTGCGGAGAGGATACAGCAGATTTTGAGAACGGGGAGAACGGGGAAGAAGGATGAGCGGGTGGGCTTCAATAATGGGCTGATATTATTTCTTAGTGGGCCACTGAAATCAAGGTTAAGCCCAAAGTTATTAAAAGAGAATTTAAGTTTTATTTAAATTAATTTGTACATTAACTTGAAAAAAACCAATATCTGTATCATACGTTATCAGAATTTAGCGAAACAAGATCCGATAGGATCGTATGGACGAGAGCTCCATAATGGAACTGACTGGAAGTGGATCGGTGCTCGTTTGGATTTATGGCGAAATAAACTGTTTGATTCGAATCAAACTACAGTTTATCGTTCTTTAACGATGAACTGCAAATGTGAGTAAATCTCACTAACTCTGAACAGTTTATAATTTCATGTTGTATTTTTAGAACTGTTAGAAATTGTCTGATTTACTGTGTGTTGACTGTTGATTGAACTGCTAGTCAGTAAATGAAATATTATATATATATATAATATATGAACAGTTAGATAGTTATATATTGATTCTGTTTATCAGAATAATTCATATTGAACTGAAAGTGATGACAATCATGTTGTGTAACATCTGTGGATGCAGGGAAACAGGTTGGAGGAATCCGACTGGATTCCTCAACAGTTATTTTATTGTTTTTCATATATTTTGATATATGAGGTGAATTATAACCTGTTGTTGATTATGTGTGTATGGACGATATTGGACATCGTAATTTGATATGTTGAAACACCATAACATACCGAAATGTTGATAAGGGAATATTTTCAAAGTGATATTTGAAAATGAAATATTTATAAGTGGAATATTTATAAATAAGAAATATTTATAAATTGGAATATTTATAAATAGGGGATATTCAAAAAGGAAATAATTTCAAACCATTTTCTTTTTGAATGGAAAGGCCTGTGTGGCGGGTTTGGGGATTTTCCCGATGCTCCCAGTACAAAGGAGGTTATGGCAAATTTTTCCGGGAATTTAAGGAGTTAGAATATTTCTGGATTTAAATAGAATTTGAAAAGGGAAATAATTATAAAATCAAAAAGGGTTTTATAAATGAAATATTTATAAATGAAATATTTATAAATAGAAATATGTATAGGTGAAATTGTATAGAAAAGGGAAATCTTTTTAAATGGAATATTTATAAAGAAAAAGAGAATATTTATAAAATCATAAGATTTTACAAATGAGATATTTATTGGTTAAATAAATAGGAGATGTTAAATGATATACTTATTTGTTAAGTAAATAATTTATAAAAGAGATATTGACTTAGGAAATAGAATAAGTTATTAAAAAGGATTATTTATTTGTTAAATAAATAGAATAAGAAAGGGAGATATTTATTTGTTTAATAAATATCATAAGATATAAGGAATATTTATTTAGAAAATAAATAAGATATAAATAAAGGAAATACTTAGGATAAATAAATAAGGTTAAAAAGGGGAATATTTGTAAATAGAATTTGAAAAGGGAATATTTGTAAACCATTTACAAATAGAGTTAAAAAGGGAATATTGGTAAAACGTTATAAAAAGGAAACTGTTATAAGAAGGAAATCATTTTTAAAGTGGAGAACCGTTACTAAAAGTATATCTTTAAAAATGAATAAACGTTGTTAAAAAGGACATCTTTATAAACTGAATAAAGTCAGTTTATCGAATATGGTATTCGAAAGGAGTTATCGAATTAGTTATTCGAAAGGAGTTAAATCGAATATGGTATTCGAAAGGAGTTAAATCGATTATAGTTAAATCGAAAGGGGTTAAATCGAATATAAGTTTTTCGAAGGGAGTTAATCGAATATGGTATTCGAAAGTTAGTAAATCGAATATGTTATTCGAAAGGGGTTAGTCGAGTCGAGTTGGTTGAATAGAATTAATCAGTTAGAATTAATCAGTTAGAATTAACCAGTTAGAATTAATCAGTTAGAGTTAAACCATTTAGAGTTTATCGATAGAGTTAAATAAGTAAGAGTTATTTGACTTAGTTATTCGAATAGAGTTAAACGAAAGGAGTTATCGATTATTATTAATCGAAGTGAGTTATAGAATATTAGTTAAATCGAAAGGAGTTATCGATTATAGTTTAATCGATAAGAGTTATTCGAATTAGTTATTCGAATAATGTTAAACACAAGGAGTTATCGAATATAAGTATTCGAAAGTAAGTTATCGAATTAGTTATTCGTAGAAGGAGTTATTGAATTAGTTTTCGAAAGGAGTTATCAATCTTAGTTGTTCGAATAGAATTAAAGGAGTTAACCAAATATAGTTATTCGAATAAAATCAAAAGAGTTAATCGAATATAGTTTGTTTAAATAGAATTAAAGGAGTACTCGAATATAGTTGTTCGGAAGGAGTTAGGTAAGGAGTTAAGTGGAAAGAGTTGATTGATTAGAGTTAAAAGAATGAACTTACCCTGTTTCGAGATTTGAAATGTTGTCCAGTTAAGGTCTTAGTGGTAGTTATACCCCAACTTGATTGACTGCGTTATTAATTTAGAAATGGTTAAGGTTCGAGAGTGAAATGTTTAAGTGAATTTAGTAAATAAGTTTAGTGGTGAGTGGTCGTCGCGATGTTGATTTAAACACCTGTTTAAATCCAAGTAAAGAAGATTTGGCAATGTTTTCCAAATAGAATCAGAGACGAATCAATGATATTGAAATATGAAATATGAATATATATATATATATATAGATATATATATATATGATTGATGATTGATTGATAGAATTTCCATTTGGAAATAATATCGTTATTTGCACACCTGTTTTTCTTTGATGGTTAAATCACAGATCATCGAAGTTTTGACCATTTTAACGTTGTTAATATGGAGAGACCGGTTGGATTATTATCCAAAGAACCACTCTGTATTGGCATAAGCGTTGCAAATCATATATGCCAAAGATAATTGAAGACGGAGTAAAGTGCAAGGGCTATTGTATAAGTCTTAGATAACAGTGCCTAAGATGGATGTAATGAATAGTCCTTCGGTTCATCCTGTTCCTAGATGACTTGTATGGACGGATGTCTGACAGAGTATTTCCAGACAATCACGTATATTGATTTCTCCAACCGTACCAAGTGTGGAAGCGAAGAAGGAAACTTCTTTTCGCTAACACATAATGTATTGTTGAGGACGTCAAATCGATGATTGGATGGATCTGATGATGTGGCATTTAAAGTGAATCTGATGTGATGATAAAGCGTAGCTTCTAGCCTCATCATCCGGTAAATGACAGAAATCGGGCAGGCAGCATGGCTAAGTCGGTCGCACCGAAGTAGGGTGTATAATCACCTATCTAGAGAATATTCATTTGCTTCTTTAATCTATCAGTGCTGTCTCATATATATACGGGAAACGGTTGCTGATCCCAACCGTTGGTGATATACATTCGATACACTCAAGCAAAATGAGTGGTCGGTCATGTGTGGCTGAGTTACAAGATGTTCTTGTTGAACTCCAGTGTATCATTCCTAGAGTACACTGATCGGAAGGTGGTTCCATACCTTGTCATAGTTGGAAATCCATTACCCAATACGTGCTTGCGGTTTTGATTGTATACCATATATGTAGAACGAGAGATGAAAGCGTTTTTGCTAGTTGATATCTATTTGTACATAGACATTATTATAATATCAAAAGGTTTTTGATATAAAGATATTTTGGATTCTCATAAGGGAAAAACCCGTTCCGTTCTGCGGCGTGGTCTTATGAGATATCGTTTACTTGTTCGTATACCTGTTTAAACTGTTTTACTCATACCAGTCCCATGACTGACCCGGAGTTTACTTTGTTGTTTTCCCTAAACTCTTGGGTGCCTAATTTGTACGGGCAGTCAAGTAGTCAGGATTTTACAGATATACATGAAGAGCTGGAGCAGGAGGCTTCAGGATCATATAGCTATAGTTTATTTCCGCTGTGTTGTATGTGCTGTACTCTGATAAGTGCTATTGTATACATAACTGTTATATTTCAAAGTTATGTTATATGTTATATGTTATTCAATCCGCTGTGAGGTTCGTGTTACTCTGATGTTGTGTTCTTCTTCTTCTTCTTCTATTCTAAGTTTCTATCTTATCTATTCTCACCCTCTAATTTCTTTCATTAACAAACGGGATTTTTCGATGTTTTGGTTATCGACATCGAGCTTATGTCGATAACCAAAGTCGCTCAAAATCCGGGTCGTTACAGTTGGTATCAGAGCTTAAGTTAAGAATTACTTGGCTCTGTGGCGTGACCCGGTAGAGATAGGGTTAGTAATACCCTAGATTGAGTTTGAGTGTATATATACGAGTGAACGTATTTGTATTCGATATAAAAATTTGTTTTATATTGTGGAGATTCATTGGTTGAGTTGTTTGTGAATTCTGGTCGATCAGTTTGATCCACTGTATCGGTAGGAGTTACTAAACACTTGAATACGATGGGTCGTCACGATATGTTTTGAAAATAGGGTAAATTAAAATAAGTTTACCCAAGGTATATCTTGATATAGAGAAGATATATATATCAAAATTATAATATATTGAATATATTGGTTGATAATATAATCGAATAAGATTATAAAAAGTGAAGTGGTTATGTAAATAATCAGTCAGAATTCATATAAGTATAATATATGAAATCAAGATGAATTAAATATGAATTTAAATCGGAATTGGAATTTAAAATAAGGAAATTTTAAGTTCCTGGGAGATTTTGAAAACGCTTTTCAAACTGGAAGTGATATACTATTGAACTCACTTTGATTGCTGGAAAATAGATTCCGATGGTGAAGCATGCCATCATCGGTGTTCATTTTCGAGTTCTTAGTGACGGATTACTGCCAAAGATTTTGTTTTCAAATTTGGTTTGCGAAAACAAGGTGTTCAGAAATTCAAAGGTTTTTGAATTGTGATTATGATTTCAAATTGATTTGAAATAAAACCCAGGGATTTGAATTCTAGAATTTAAAATTTAACTTGTGAAGTTAAGTAGAATGAGATGTTAAAAGTTAAGTAAAACTGAAAATGATTAGAGAATAATCTGGGACGGAATCGATTAATAAGTTAAGAATTTGGAATCAAGAATGAACTTGAAATGGAATTCGACTTGAGTATAAGCGAATGGTTGTGTTGGATAAAAACAGATTGGAGTTTGATTAGGATAACATTGGTATATGATGAGTTGATAGCATATGGAAGTGATAGGGTTGGTATGCCCGACAAAAAGGTACAAGTTTATATTTTATATGAGTTTGGTGATTTATGAGCCGAATTGGCAAGCCGCTTGGCTGTTTGATTTTCTTTTGGGTTGGAGATGGCCCAGAGAGGCGAGTTGGAGTTTGACCGATTGACCAGTACAAAGGAGGTGCTGGCGAAATTTTTCGAAAAGTTAAGGAGTTAGAAAATTTTCAGGATTTTTGGAAATTTTCGTTGATAGGAATTAAATAAATTTTTAGTCGATATTAATTGGTTCAGTTGAAATCAGAAATAAGGGGTAAACAAATCTTAGGAATTCCAATAGATAGGGTCGTCCTCTAACTTAGCAATTTCGAGGACGAAATTATTTTAAGTGGGGAAGAATGTAATGACCCGCATTGGCAGAGGTATTATAATTAATTTATTTAATTATATGAATGGTGAATTAAAGGATTTAATGGTCGTGGAATTAAATAATGGTGAATATTTAATTAAAATAATAAATTAAATAATATATTTAATTCAGAAATAATCAGAATTATTGGAAATCACAATATTCTATGAACGGGGTCATCCCCAAGATTTAACTCAGCCTAGAGTTGAATTATATTGACGAATATATTCAATTGACGACAATATGAACGTATAATTATATTATAATTAAAATCGAGCTCGAAATGGCGCTGCCGTTCGTAAATTGGCGATTCGAACTTCAACTGGATGTACAGGATTCGTTTTAAGACGGATTTCTGTGAAATAAGAAACGTGTGGAGCTGGCGGAGTATATCTTTCTAGTGGAAGAGAAAAATCAGGATTTCGTCGTGTAGATTTTGATGTACATCCAAATCAAATTTCAGAAAAGTCGCTATAGAATCGTTTATCGACCGTAACGGTTTATTCGATATAACTAGAAATCGGATTGGAATTTAGACAAGGTTCTATTGGGAAATAGTGATAAGATAATTTTTAGAACTTTACTGTAATTTTTAATTAATTTAATAAATGACTTTTTATTTGAAGTATTTCGCACCCTGAAATCAACATTTTGGAGTTTCAAAATATGAGTCCACCTACCGGTATTATTATATTTCTGGGATCGTGAGACGGTGTTGATCACAAGGGTATTTTTATCTCAGTCCATAGAAACCCTTACATAAATGAAATTTGGTACATCGGGTATGATGTATTCACTTTAAAGCTTTGAGAACAACGTTAACCATATATGTTGCACACCACCCAAACCCTTTTCATTCATTCCCTGTGGTTAAAACAAACTCCACGCACGAACTCCACATACAAACTCCACATCCAAAATATCTAGATATTTTAGAATGTTTATAAATACACCCTTTACTTCACTTATAACCTAATTTCATTCATCCCACGGTCAAACGAAAACCGCCGCCACAAAATTCCTCTCTCAACCCAAAAGTTCGGATACAAGAAAAACCAAATAAAAATTCCTATAAAATCTCATAAATCAAAGAAGAACTGTAAGAAAAATCCGAAACAACTTTATCTAGCTTTCTGACAAGCTGCTTTTCACGAAGTCTCTGGGTTCGTTTTCCATTTGGGTTCGCTGCCATGCTCAAAGCGTGAGGTAGGGTTTGATTCTTGGTGCCACTGAAGAAGTCGCAGCAAAGTTCGTGCTCGTATTTGAAGTCTGAAAGGGGCGCGATGGGCACAAGAGGTTCGAAGGATGCTTTCTGAGTT
>JASFAX010001000.1:0-53881 GCA_030737875.1 Allium sativum
GAAATCGAATAAATATGCATCATAGCCGACTATAAGAAATCAATTAAACAGTGCAAACCTACTCAAGTATTAGCTGCCACGAATCAACAATTGGACTGAATGGTACTGAGGCTATCTTAGGCTGCAATGAACCAAAACACGATCAACATCACCTCTGTTTCTCACATCAGCTTCAATTAACCACTGAAAATGGTTAGCTACTTCTCTTCAGCAACAACAATATAATGCAGCATCAAACCCACCTTTCCTTATATATATATATATATATATATATATATATATATATATAGAGAGAGAGAGAGAGAGAGAGAGAGGAGGGTTCCGTTACACCTCTTATATTGCACGTGAATCCTCCCCCTGATTCTCAGCTGCACATTCTCTCTCTTCCCACTAAAAAACAATATTCAAATGGGAAGAGAGAGAATGAGTGGAGGTGTAATAACCCGAAAATCCGAGCCAATTTAAATTTTTTATTTTGGCAATTTTAGCGAATTTTGAATATTTAAAATGAATTATTTTAAATTATATCGACGAGAAATTTAGTTTGAATGGAATTAAAACGTATATATTTTTTTGAATCGTCGTTAGAATATAAATATTTATATATAATTATAAAAGGAATTGAAAATGGCGCGGTAGTTCGATAATTCGATTTCAAAGTTCAAATGAATGTACCGGGTGAAAAATAAACCGGATTTTAGCGAAACCAAAAATATTTGAATCTATTAGAGAATATCTTTCCAACGAATCCGAAAAATTGAAATTTCATAACGGGGATAAAAAGTTATGTCCAGTTGAAAATTCAGAATAGTCGCTATGGAATTCTGGCCCTTAAAAATGGAAATTTTGCAAACGACCTCGGTTTTCGATGAAACCACTTTTGTTGGATCCGTGATGTCAAGTTATTGCTAGATTCCAAAATTCATAGTTTTTCGAATCAATATGTGAGCGTGGAAAAGTTAAACGTGTTTTGTCAATTTCGATTGACCTAAAAATGACCATTTTTCAAACGGTCTCAGAATTTGACGAAACTAGTCTTGTTAGGACCATATCGTCAATATGAAGTTAGAAAATATTTTTCGGGAATTTCTAGTGTCCATATGTGGCTCTGGTAAATTGAAATGTGCGTTCAAATTCAATATATAGAGTTGTATTTTGATTTTGTCGAAAACTTCGAATCGGCCTACGATACATATCCCATTGTGTTCGGAATGAGGGTAATTAGCTATGGACGACAGGCGGTGGGTTCGAATTCGAGTTTGAAATAAAAATTTACTTTATGGGATTAATAAAATAAAATAAAATAAATATATATTTCTAAACCTAACTTCCTCACTCACAAAGCCAACCCCACCATTCAGACAAAGAAACCGCGCCCCTCCCAAAATCAAAACCGCTCGTCGCGATTCCTCCTCCACCGCCGTTCAGGCGAGCGCGCCGCCCACCCCACCGTCAGTCAGCCTTCCTCCGCCGCACGCTCCCCCTTATTTGTTCAGCCTCCCTCCGTTAATACTACAGCCCCAATTCGAAATCCCCAACCCTAGGCCCCCTCAAATCGAACCGCACCGCCCACCCTGACCGCGACCGCCACCACCAGTCCAAGCTCCGACACCCGTGACCCCAAGCGCCGCCTCCCCCTTTTATTTACACTCTGTAAGTTTTGTTTTCACTTTTATTTATTTATTTTAATTTACTTTTTAGTAATCGGTTTTTAAATCAGTTTATTTAAATATATATAGCAATTATAAAATCAGTAATATATATATATATACTAATACTAAAAATATAATTTATATATTAGTAGAAGGTTAAAAATATAATTTTTATATTAGTAGGAGGTTAAAAATATAATTTTTATATTAGTAGAAGGTTAAAAATATAATTTTTATCATGGAAGTAGCGTAGTAAAGGAGTGATTTTTACATATGTAGCAGAGATATAAAAATACGATCTTTATATATCAAAATGTGATTTTATATACATAGCTACAATATAAAAATGTGTTTTTTATATATGTAGTGGCTACGGACAATTTAAGTGACAAAAGGCGAGCATGACGAAGATTTCTACATATGAAGAGTCGTCACGTTTGGTTTAGCTTGGGTGAGAACTCCTCACCTTTAATTTATTTCTAGTTTGAAATATATACTAGGATGCAGACGGTGTTTAGTAGCACCCGACACCCGTCGTCCACAGACCATGGACGGCTTGTATGCTTGTTTGTTTGATTTTGATGTGTAGTTGATTGTGTGACGTGATGTGAAATGAAATAAAATATTTATATAGTTAAAAATATTTTATAGTTGAAAATAGAATTTTTAATGTGTATTTAAAATGATATAAATATAAACAAATCGGACGATTTGTTTATATACACACATTTGACTTATATTGATTAGGACGATAAATTTTACACATCGCCCAACTACTCAAATAAAATCTGTGTTTGATTATTTGAAACCCCACATGGGTATTGGGATGATATATGACATACACTAATCCCAATAATTAGTTGTATGTCGATCGATTGATTGACAACCTGTTATAAGCGTTGAATATTTATATTTGATGCTTATACAGTGTAGAGTGCACTTTGGATGATGGTTGATTGTTTATCGTTGTTATTTTATACATGTATTGTAGAAAAACCATATAATTAACATTATCTGGTAATTGATCGGGCCTCATTCCAGTTTTGAAATAGAAATATTTGAAATAGAAATATTTGAAATAGAATATTTGAAATAAAATATTTGAATAGAAATATTTGAAATAGAAATATTTGAAAAAGAAATATTTGAAATAGAATATTTGAAAATAGAAATATATGAAGTCGTGTTGATTAGATTTATGCCATTTTGACGTGAACGATATTTATATCGATTTTATTCACATTATAATGAATATCGAAAGTGATTTCAAAATCTGGTATTTTGAAAAGAATGGAAATTCGAATATAATTGAAATTCGAATTAAATTGAAATAAATTGAAATTCGAATTAAATTGAAAAGAATTGAAATTCGAATTAGATTGAAATTGAATTGAAATCGTTTTGAATTGAATTTAAAACGTATTGAAATTGTACTGAAATCGATTTAAATTGAAACCGATTTGAATTGAAACCGATTTGAATTGAAACCGAGTTGAAATGGATTTAAAACGAATTTATATTGGAAAGATTCAATTTTGATTTGAATTTGAGATGGAAGTTGAAATCGTTTTGAAAACGAATTTAAAACGATTTATAAAATTCGTTTCGAAAGGAAATCGACGAAGTATATATTATATATTATATATATATATAATATAATGGCCTGAATAGAACGCGTCGTGCCGCGGCAGTTCGCGAATTTCGACCATGGACTTCGAATGGATATTGTGGGAGATCCGACTGTTGGATTCTCCTAAAACTGGAACCGTTGGGTTCGTATCGAAAAGAGCTTTCTGACGAATTTTAGAAATTAGAAATCTAACGTTTGGATTTGGAATTATGTCCAAATCAAATTTGGAAAAGGTCGCTGTAAGTGCAGTTCGATGGCCGTTGATGGAAATCGACCGTACGGGCCTTGATAAAATTATTAAAAATAGAAATAATTTGTGTAAAATCATAAGAAATGATTTGGGAAGAATTGGGATGAAAAACTCCATATTTGAAAAGATAAAAATAGATTTTTATCGAAATTAACTAGTTTTGAACTAGAATAATAATTTATTTATTTTTAAAATAAATAAATTTGATTTGAAATGGTTTTAAAAGAAACCAGAATTTCCAATAATTGAATTGGAATGGATTTGAATCGAAATTGTCTTTGGAATATTTCAATGTTGGATTTCGTGATTATACAGATATTGTTATGGAAATTTGAAAGATATATATATATATATATCGTTATTTTCAATACTATATTTGTTGGTCGTAGAATTTGATATTGAACATAAGACGATATATTTTCTATTCAGAGCCTTGTATTTAATATCAAATGTGATTTGGGTTTGTCGTGAATGGTGTCTTCATTAACACTGTTCTTAAGCCCAGTCGAGAAAAAGATTAAATCTTTTTATTTAGATTTAATGAAGTGTACCAATTAAATAGTATTTAATTGGAATTGAATTGGTATTGATTTTTGGGTTTATCGTGAACAGTATTTTGAATAACACTTGTTCTTTAACCCGATAATTAATGAAATGTGATTTTTGGGTTGTCGTGAACGGTATCTTCAATAATATTGTTCTTAGACCCAAAAGGAGTTAAGAAAATCAGAAACTAACTGGAGATTAGTTAAGTTGAATGGTTTCTGGGGTATTGATCTGATGTTGGTTTCAGCCTTCGGGGTTAATACTTAAGGAATTGCTCACTTGTTAATTTACGGTTAGGGACTGATTGAAATATGGTGTGATTTCGGGGTTTATTGTGAACCGTGTTTTAAATGACACTGATTCTTTAACCCAGTCAAAGATTAAAACTAAATGGGGTTTTAATGAATCTTTAATTAGATTGAAAAAGTCGAGAATGGAGTATCACCAGTTTTACTCCAGGCGGAAGTTAAATCTTTAATTAGATTTGAACGTGAAATGGTAATTGAATTTACCGATAACACCATGATGTTAGATATGAAGTATGACCAGTTTTGCTTCATGGGATAAAAAGGTTGGGATTGGGAAATAAAATAAATAATTACTTCGGTGTGGTTCGCTAATCCCGACTAGTTTGAAGTGATATTCAAAGGAAGATTAAAGAATAAATTTAAAAGAATTCATCTTTGATAAAATTAATGGGAACCTTTCCCTAAGAATGTGAAATTTAGAAACTAACTGTAGGTTGGCTAAGATGAATGGTTTCCTGGGTATTGATCTGATGTTAGTTTCGGCCTTCGGGGTTAATATTTGGGGAATTATTCTCTTGTTAATTTACAGTTAGTGACTGATGAATTGGAATGAGGCGTATGTTGTGTTCGTGTAACACTTGTTTATTATATACGCGAGTTATTCGGAAAGACTGGGTTTATCCTATTCTGAATAACTGATACGACGATAAGTCGAAGATGAAGACGGTGGTCGAAGACCGGAGGTCTTCACGTCGTCTGGATAATTACTGATGATCTTGATTGGGCCGTAAACCCAAGAGGAGGGAATCAGTTAGTGATCGTCCAGACGTACTTGGAGATCGATGGATATGCGGGGTACTAGGTGCCTCCGGTTTCGTTTAGACCCAGAATGAACTTGTAAATGTACTGTGTGTCTGACATTGGATTTTAGTCTGTGTGATTGATTTCTATTAAATATATATCTGTTTGGCGGCGGAGAATTTATTCTCTTTCTTAACGCCCTTCTCTGAGACGTACGAGCTCAGGGGTTATATGTTGATAGATATCAAACGCATGGAGTGAATTGCCTGTGTGGCATGCCTAAGTGGCAATTTATCAAGTCTTCTATTGAAAAGAAAAGTCTTGTGGTTGATGATCAAAGCACCGCCTGTGTGGCATAGCTTTGTGTAGCGTTGATTCGCGAGCCTCACACCCCGTTGTGAACCAAAAACAGGAGAGGACGTCAGGGAGGGCATGCGTTTCTTTCTAGCTAGAAGTGGCGTCAGTGGTTTTACACGCCCTGACGAGTTTGACTTATGTGGTTATTGCTGTTGCGAGGCGCCTCGGATATATCGGTGACTATGTGAAGCCGATAGAGTCATTCGTTGGCTCATTTATGCCCCATAGGGCGGGGAAACGCATGTTCAGGGTTTAAGTTTAATCCACATTGGTGGACTCGCCCTGAGGATCCAAGGGCTCACCTGTGTCTGGGTCCTGAGACTCGGGCTAGACAGTCTCGAATCGGTAGAGGACTATCTTTTGCCTTGGTTCACAGAAGGAAACCCAATTTCCATTACGTGACATTTGCGGTTTTGATTGTAGAGCCTAGTATGGCGACATGATATATGGTACCCATGTCGTCTATGATTGATATTTATGATTGTATATAAAATCAGAAACTAACTGGAAACGAGCAAATATGGGTGGTTTCTTGGGTATTGGTCTGATGTTGGTTTCGGCCTTCGGGGTTAATACTTAGGGAATCGTTCTCTTACTAATTTACGGTTGGAGTCTGATTAAGAATCAAAAGATAAAATTTCGCGTATCAAGCATTCTTTGGCTGTTATATGGTAAAACCCTATCCTCCGGCTTGCATTGCATTGTGTGATGGGACCTGGGTCTTATAACAGCATCATTTTTCTTTATTTAGCATTACGCTGTTGTTTTATGCACTGGTATTCTTGGGAGGAAACCCGTTCCGTGTTATACGGCGTGGTACCTTGATTTACCTAACTTTAAAAATAAAGATTAATAACTGTTTTAGTTCTCACACCAGTCCCATGACTGACCTGGGGTTTATTGTTTTAACCTAAACTCTGGGTGCCCTTATTTTCCGCACGGGCAGCTAGTAGTTTTGGTTTTGCAGATTTATATTCACAGGATCCTGGTTTACACCTGGAATGATATCCGGAAAGCTTTGTATCCGTATATCTCCTTCAGTTGTGTATTGTATTATTTTCCGCTGCTATGTAATTTATTGTAATCTCTTGTATTTATCAAATGTATTTTATTTGTTAATACTCTGTATATTCTTGTAATCTGATGTAATTGTTGTAATAAACAATGAAATATTCTTCTGTCCGCGTTCTTTTGTGGCTTGTCCTCGACTCTATCCGGGCTTTCCTTACCGGGGAATTCAGGTCGTTTCAGCTGGTATCAGAGCTTTGGTTTACAAAGCACAGAGAATGAGACACGTTAGAACCATATGAAATAATTCATCAGAGATTGGATTAGTAATATCCAACGGGAATGACTCGTTAGAGATGGGATCAGTAGTATCCTAGAACGGGTGTGAAGGGTATATTTTGAAAGTGAAAACAATTTTTTTTTTGAAAATTTAAATCAACTGTTCGTATTTGATTATTTATTTTATACTGAATTTGGACAATGCAGTATATAAAGATTTTGCATATACGTCTGATCTGCGTTTATTTGAAGTTTTAATATACTGGATAGATATAGAATCACACTCTAGTCGCCCGGAGGTGGTACTGATGATAGCACGTGCATCACTAGTATTTATATTCGAGTTTCGAAAGTGTGACCTCTATATATTTCCATTAGACTGGTGTGAGAACCAAAATTAGATAGGGCTTATTGTTGTGATTTGGCATCAAAAATGTGATTTTTGACTGTATATCAAAATTATGAATTTGAAATGTTAATCAACTAATTGATTGCTGATTGTGTTCTTTAATTATAGTTTGATTAATTAAAACATTGAACCATTAGGTAAATTGTATCAAATAGTAAATTGTATTGAAAATTTGCCGCAATTGCATGCATATACATGTACTTACATTGAACAGGTCATAGCAAGGAGGCTAGAGCAGAAGAATAAAATTGTTTGCCCGACAAATAGGTACATATTTACCATAATTTACTGTTTTGTTTGGGTGATGATGATTTTGTGAGCCGATTGGCTTTTTCGTTTTCTTTTGGATTGAAGAAGGCCATGGGAGGCTATATGAAATATCCGAAGTCCCCGGTGTAGGGGAGGTTATGGCGAAATTTTTCGAAAATTTAGGGTGTTAGCCAAATTTTTTGAAAAATTTGAAAAGTTCTTAGAAACTAAAAAGTTGAAGAACTTAAGCCATAATGAAAATAGTGAAAGTTGAGTTGATTAGTTAAACAACTTTCGGCTTCGTTCCTTTTCGGGGACGAAAAGTTTTAAGTGGGGGAGATTGTAATAACCCGAAAATCCGAGCCAATTTAAAATTTTTATTTAGGCAATTTTAGCGAATTTTGAGTATTTAAAATGAATTATTTTAAATTATATTGACGATGAATTTAGTTTGAATGGAATTAGAATGTATATATTTATTTGAATCGTCGTTAGAATATAAATATTTATATATAATGATAAAAGGAATTGAAAATGGCGCGGTAGTTCGATAACTCGATTTCAAAGTTCAAATGAATGTACCGGGTGCAAAATAAACCGTATTTTAGCGAAACCAAAAATATTTGAATCTATTAGAGAATATCTTTCCAACGAATCCGAAAAATTGAAATTTCATAGCGGGGATAAAAAGTTATGTCCAGTTGAAAATTCAGAATAGTCGCTATGGAATTCTGGCCCTTAAAAATGGAAATTTTGCAAACAACCTCGGTTTTCGACGAAACCACTTTTTTTGGATCCGTGATGTCAAGTTATTGCTAGATTCCAAAATTCGTAATTTTTTGAATCAATATGTGAGAGTGGCAAAGTTAAACGTGTTTTGTCAATTTCAATCGACCTGAAAATGGCGATTTTTCAAACGGTCTCTGAATTTGACGAAACTAGTCTTGTTAGGACCGAATCGTCAATACGAAGTTAGAAAATATTTTTCGGGAATTTCTAGTGTCCATATGTGGCCCCGATAAATTGAAATGTGCGTTCAAATTCAATATATAGTGTTATATTTTGATTTTGTCGAAAACTGATCGAAACAGTCGAATCAGCCTACGATACATATCCCATTGTGTTCGGAATGGGGGTAATTAGCTATGGACGACAGGCGGTGGGTTCGAATTCGAGTTTGAAATAAACAGTTACTTTATGGGATTAATAAAATAAAATAATATAAATATATATTTCTAAACCTAACTTCCTCACTCACAAAGCCAACCCCACCATTCAGACAAAGAAACCGCGCCCCTCCCAAAATCAAAACCACCATCATCAATATTCTCTCCCCGGTTTGCGAGGGTCAGCCCACCCCACTCGTCGTCGCCTTCTCTCGCGCGCTCCCCCCTATGCTCGCTCACGCTCCATTAATACTCCAGCCCCAATTCGAAGTCCCCAACCCTAGACCCCCTCAAATCGAACCGCACCGCCCACCCTGACCGCGACCGCCACCACCAGTCCAAGCTCCGACACCCGTGACCCCAAGCGCCGCCTCCCCCTTTTATTTACACGTTGTAAGTTTTGTTTTCACTTTTATTTATTTTAATTTACTTTTTAGTAATTGGTTTTTAAATCAGTTTATTTAAATATATATTGCAATTATAAAATCAGTAATATATATTAGTATTAAAAATATAATTTATATATTAGTAGAAGGTTAAAAATATAATTTTTATATTAGTAGAAGGTTAAAAGTAGAATTTTTATCATGGAAGTAGCGTAGTAAAGGAGTGATTTTTACATATGTAGCAAAGATATAAAAATACGATCTTTATATATCAAAATGTGATTTTTATATACATAACTACAATATAAAAATGTGATTTTATATATGTAGTGGCTACGGACAATTTAAGTGACAAAAGGCGAGCACGACGAAGATTTCTACATATGAAGAGTCGTCCCGTTTGGTTTAGCTTGGGTGAGAACTCCTCACCTTTAATTTATTTCTAGTTTGAAGTATATACTAGGATGCAGACGGTGTTTAGTAGCACCCGACACCCATCGTCCACAGACCATAGACGACTTGTATTCTTGTTTGTTTGATTTTGATGTGTAGTTATTGTGTGACGTGATGTGAAATGAAATAAAATATTTATATAGTTAAAAATATTTTATAGTTGAAAATAGAATTTTTAACGTGTATTTAAAATGAAATAAATATAAACAAATCGGACGATTTGTTTTTATACACACATTTGACTGATATTGATTGGGACGATAAATTTTACACATCGCCCAACTGCACAAATAAAATCTGTGTCTGATTGTTTGAATCCTTACACGGGTATTGGGATGATATATGACATACATTGATCCCAATAATTAGTTGTATGTCGATCGATTGATTGACAGCCTATTATAAGCGTTGAATATTTATATTTGATGCTTATACAGCGTAGAGTGCACTTTGGATGATGGTTGATTATTTATCGTTGTTATTTTATACATGTATTGTAGAAAAACCATATAATTAACATTATATGGTAATTGATCGGGCCTCATTCCAGTTTTGAAATAGAAATATTTGAAATAGATATATTTGAAATAGAATATTTGAAATAGAATATTTGAATAGAAATATTTGAAATAGAAATATTTGAAAAAGAAATATTTGAAATATAATATTTGAAAATAGAAATATATGAAGCCGTGTTGATTAGATTTACGCCATTTTGACGTGAACGATATTTATATCGATTTTATTCACTTTATAATGAACATCGAAAGTAATTTCAAAATCTGGTATTTTGAAAAGAATGGAAATTCGAATTAAATTGAAATAAATTGAAATTCGAATTAAATTGAAATAAATTGAAATTCGAATTAAATTGAAAAGAATTGAAATTCGAATTAGAATGAAATAGAATAGAAATCGTTTTGAATTGAATTTAAAACGTATTGAAATTGAACTGAAATCGATTTAAATTAAAATCGATTTAAATTAAAATCGATTTGAATTGAAACCGAGTTGAAATGGATTTAAAACGAATTTATATTGGAAAGAATCAATTTTGATTTGAATTTGAGATGGAAGTTGAAATCGTTTTGAAAACGAATTTAAAACGATTTATAAAATTCGTTTCGAAGGGAAATCGACGAAGTATATATTATATATATTATATATATTATATAATGGCCTGAATAGAACGCGCCGTGCCGCGGCAGTTCGCAAATTTCGACCATTGACTTCGAATGGATATTACGGGAGATCCGACAGTCGAATTCTCCTAAAACCGGAACCGTTGGGTTCGTATCGAAAAGAGCTTTCTAACGAATATTAGAAATTAAAAATCTAACGGTTGGATTTGGAATTATGTCCAAATAAAATTTGGAAAAGGTTGTTGTAAGTGCAGTTCGATGGCCGTTGATGGAAATCGACTGTACGGGTCTTGATAAAATTATTAAAAATAGAAATAATTTGTGTAAAATCATAAGAAATGATTTGGAAGAATTGGGATGAAAAACTCCATATTTGAAAAGATAAAAATAGATTTTTATCGAAATTAACTAGTTTTGAACTAGAATAATAATTTATTTATTTTTAAAATAAATAAATTTGATTTGAAATGGTTTTAAAAGAAACCAGAATTTCCAATAATTGAATTGGAATGGATTTGAATCGAAATTGTCTTTGGAATATTTCGATGTTGGATTTCGTGATTATACAGATGTTGTTATGGAAATTTGAAAGATATATATATATATATATCGTTATTTCCAATACGATATTTGTTGGTCGTAGAATTTGATATTGAATATAAGCCGATATATTTTCTATTCGGAGCCTTGTATTTAATATCAAATGTGATTTAGGTTTGTCGTGATTGGTGTCTTCATTAACACTGTTCTTAGGCCCAGTCGAGAAAAAGATTAAATCTTTTTATTTAGATTTAATGAAGTGTTCCAATTAAATAGTATTTAATTGGAATTGAATTGGTATTTATTTTTGGGTTTATCGTGAACAGTGTTTTAAATAACACTTGTTCTTTAACCCGATAATTAATGAAATGTGATTTTGGGTTGTCGTGAACGATTTATTCAATAATACTGTTCTTAGACCCAAAAGGAGTTAAGAAAATCATAAACTAACTGGAATTAGTTAAGTTGAATGGTTTATGGGTTATTGATCTGATGTTGGTTTCGGTCTTCGGGGTTAATACTTAAGGAATTACTCACTTGTTAATTTACGGTTAGGGACTGATTGAAATGTGATGTGATTTCGGGGTTTATCATGAACCGTGTTTTAAATGACACTGATTCTTTAACCCAGTCAAAGATTAAAACTAAATGGGGTTTTAATGAATCTTTAATTATATTGAAAAGGTCGAGAATGGAGTATCACCAATTTTACTCCAAGCGGTAGTTAAATCTTTAATTAGATTTGAATATGAAATGGTAATTGAATTTACCGATTACACCGTGGTGTTACATATGAAGTATGACCAGTTTTACTTCATGGGATAAATAGGTTGGGATTAGGAAATAAAATAAATAATTACTTCGGTGTGGTTCGCTAATCCCGACTAGTTTGAAGTGATATTCAAAGGAAGATTAAAGAATAAATTTAAAAAAAATTATCTTTGATAAAATTAATGGGAACCTTTCCCTAAGAATGTGAAATTTAGAAACTAAATGTAGATTGGCTAAGATGAATGGTTTCCTGGGTATTGATCTGATGTTGGTTTCGGCCTTCGGGGTTAATATTTGGGGAATTATTCTTGTTAATTTACGGTTAGTGACTGATGAATTGGAATGAGGCGTATGTTGTGTTTGTGTAACACTTGTTTATTATATACGCGAGTTATTTGGAAAGACCGGGTTTATCCCACTCTGAATAACTGATACGATGATAAGTCGAAGATGAAGACGGTGGTCGAAGACCGGAGGTCTTCACGTCATCTGGATAATTACTGATGATCTTGATTGGGCCGTACACCCAAGAGGAGGGAATCATTTAGTGACCGTCCAGACGTACTTGGAGATCAATGGATATGCGGGGTACTGGGTGCCTCCGGTTTCGTTCAGACCCAGAACGAACTTGTAAATGGACTGTGTGTCTGACATTGGATTTTAGTCTGTGTGATTGATTTCTATTAAATATATATCTGTTTGGCGGCGGAGAATTTATTCTTTTGCTTAACGCCCTTCTCTGAGATGTACGAGCTCAGGGGTTATATGTTGATAGATATCAAACGCATGGAGTGAATTGCCTGTGTGGCATGCCTAAGTGGCAATTGATCAAGGCTTCTGTTGAAAAGCAAAGTCTTATGGTTGATGATCAAAGCACCGCCTGTGTGGCATAGCTTTGTGTAGCGTTGATTCGCGAGCCTCACACCCCGGTGTGAACCAAAAACGGGAGAGGACGTCAGGGAGGGCATGCGTTTCTTTCTAGCTAGAAGTGGCATCAGTGGTTTTACATGCCCTGACGAGTTTGACTTATGTGGTTGTTGCTGTTGCGAGGCACCTCGGATATATCGGTGACTATGTGAAGCCGATGGAGTCATTTGTTGGCTCATTTACGCCCCATAGGGCGGGGAAACGCATGTTCAGGGTTTAAGTTTAATCCACATCGGTGGACTCGCCCTGAGGATCCAAGGGCTCACCTGTGTCTGGGTCCTGAGACTCGGGCTAGACAGTCTCGAATCGGTAGAGGACTATCTTTTGCCTCGGTTCACAGAAGGAAACTCAATATCCAATATGTGACATTTGCGGTTTTGATTGTAGAGCCTAGTATGGCGACATGATATATGGTATCCATGTCGTCTATGATTGATATTTATGATTGTATATAAAATCAGAAACTAGCTGGAAACGAGCTAAGCGGAACCCTCCTCATATATATATATATATAGAGAGAGACGCATACACACGCACATGGGGGTGGCTAATTGAACACAAAAGTTTGACACAAATCAGACAAAATCTCATCTCCGTTGGATCAATTTGTCTTTATATGAGAGGCGAAATTTAAGGGTCAATTCAGTGGTGAAGATTCATTATGTCTAAATAGAGTTACATACATACATACATACATATATATATATATGTATCATAATACTAAAGAAAGGTCACTTTCCCTTCAAAACTACACCTTTTCCCTCCAAAATGCCATTTATTTCCTCCTCACACTCACATGTTTTTGTATAATAAAATATATGCCCCACTAAGGCCACATGGAATTGTTTTCCCTCCAAACAAAATGAATTTTCCCTTCTCACGCGCATTCATGTCATAAAAAATAAAATTTAATTGTAAAATAAAAAATATATACTAAACACTATGCTTTGGAAATCTAACTAATAATCAAAAGCTGTCTCAAGCATTAAAAAAAGGAAATTTTGATTTCCATGATGCGGTTTTTAGTTTCCAACGCAAGGCTTCCCGCTGTCCTACAATATACTTATTACATTTTATTACCTTCCAACAAGGCTCACAAGCCTCTAGAGTTTACTACAAACATGAGAGCTCTCTTTTTATAGATTGTCGAACCCACTTCTCATCATTTCGCTTCCTCAAAATTTTCCCATCCAGATCTCCATTTTCTTGACGTCCTCCTTTCACATTCACTGTTCCAAATAATTTCTTATCCATTCTTATTCCCCATTCTCTTCAATTACCAATCTTGCAGTTAGGGTTCCGGTGAACTGGCGAAGCAGGAGTCTAAGATGCAGCTTCAGATCTGTTGGATGGTCGCATCTTACTGATCGAGTATGCATCCAAAGCCGTCGACAACAGCAGTAAGTTCTTCATCCTAATATTTTGAGTTCATCCTAGAATTTTGACTAGGCATTTTGTGGGGTTTTTTTAGGGTTTGTTGGTTTTTAAGGAGTGGGGAAGATAAGAGCTGCCTACTTCGAAGATGATGTTGCCTAGGCCTACTCGAAGAATTCATTCAGTTCACCGTAAAGGGCGTACTCAAAGAATTTATTCATGTAAGTGAACGTGGTATATTTATTTGTTTTCACAACAAAATTATAACACGCTGTTTTTTTATTGGCATTTAAAATTCTTTTTCATGTAAAGAACGTGAAAAATAACATACTGAATTATTTCACATATATTTTATAATTTAGTTGGTTTAAACGATTTTGTAGTTCCCCCGATTTGTGAATTGAAATTTATTTAATCCTCTTTAATTTTTACAGGAAAAGTTTGTTGATTCAGATATTTTGTTTTATGAGCAGAAACATAACTTAAACTAGGTATCTGAGAGGTAACGTTCCTTAAATAACATTCGAGTTTGTTGATTCAGATATAATTGTATTTTAAAAATGATGCATTTTACAATTTGAATTTTTCTTTTCTTATAATAATAACATCCAATGCATCTACAAACAGGCTAAAGGTTAAAAATAGAAGAAGAGGAATACATAGCTCTGATCATGAAAGAGTTGAATCCAGAAACACTTGGATATGAGGGGTTAATTATGTTGATGTTTTGTCATATCTACCAAAAAAAATAGTCTTAACAACTTGGATATGACGGGTTAACATTCCGAATCTTTCCCCTCCGATCTGTCCCGCCAGCTGAATTTCCCTTTCTGATGATGATTTGAGGTGTGCTATTGTTTCATTCATTCCTCTTCCTTTTTCTACCTAAATAACAATTATACTCTAGGTCAAAATCATGTTTTTTTGTTTTAGTATATTGAATTTGTTATGCGTTACTAAACTTGATTTTTTCTGGATTTTCTTTACCGATATCAAGAACCGGGGTGGTAGATTAGGTGCAGTAAAACAACCTGCTAATACAGGGGTGCAGATGCACGGTTGTATAAATAATATAATTGTATATGAAAGCAGGTTATAGTTTAATGATATTTCAACAGTTTTGTACCATCCACTTTGAATGATTAAAAAATGTGGAGTTTGCTCTATCAAAGCATTGCCATATATATAATCACATATAATGTTATAAATAGAAAGTTTTATTGCAGCGATATTGTGATTGGTTTGAAATTATATTAGTATATTAAATAAATGTTTTCGTTTATATTATTTACCTGTAATTTCTTTAAATGCAGTTTATTAAATGTGCATAGCTTTATTTCAATTGATTAAAGTAGTTCTATTTGGAGATGATGGAGTTTCAATTGTGTATGGTTGATTTTCTTTTTGTCTAATGCTTTTTCTTATCTCCAACATGCTACAATTTGCAGTCATATTTTTTTTTTCAATTCTTAATTGCTTCAGAAACATGGTCATAGCGATGATATTAGCAGGGATTTGGAGATTCAACTTTAAACATAAATTTGCTTCAAACTTAAAAATTATTATTTTCATTTACTTATTAACCTGTGTCTTTTATTGTTCACAGTTGTAACTGGAAAAGGCTCATTGAACCATGGATTATATCATTTTCTTCAAATTTTATACATGCAGAAATTGCAGGCCACTAATTGCGGTTCTTCGCTTTGAACTAACTAATATTATTATTTTTGGTTTTTAATTTTTTGTAGCTTTCGGAACCATTGACTATTTGACGGTGGTATTTGTCCATAAAACAATGATTGATGGTGCACTCGATTTTGAACTATGTTTAATAGAAGAGAACAATCCAAATTGGCTTTAAAGCTGATTATACTTGCACTTAATGTCGGAACGAGCTCAAAATTTGTATAGATGCTAATATATATGTGGATTGAACATCAACAAATTCTTGTTAGATTTAGATTGGTGTAGCTTACGAACGAACAGGGGTGCTAAAAGGGTGCATCAAAACAATGGTGCCCCGGATAGCTCCACTCTCTCTCTCTCTCTCTATATATATATATATATATATATATATATATATATATATATATATATATGCGTACTTAGACGTAAAAGTTGACATAAAATATGAGCTGTTGGGTTTTATGTGAGGGGTGGAAATCGGGGGGTAATCTGATTGTGGATATTTTGTATCTTCTAATTTGTATCTATTTTTATGTTCAAATAGACTTCCCATTAGTTTTGCATGCTCAGGTATTTTTGTTCATTGTGTCGCCTACAGATTGGTAGCTTATTGTATTATTAGTTAATAGTTTTTTTGTTGACTGCCCTCCTCTTTGTGAGGGACACTTCTTTATCCAGAAAAGTGTAAGCCAGTGTAGTGCAAAATAGATATCCATGCCAAAAACGTTTCTCTCAAAAATATTTACATAAAATTATTGATTAGCTTGTGCAGTACAAAATTTGTACTTAAATCACACCATCCAAATCAAAACAATTTAATTATGGAGATGCTCCCTTTTAGATGCCTTTTACAAATAAAATACTATGAAATGAAACAAAATATTAATAGGAACAATGCATAGGCGGATTTAATAAGAGGCAAGGAGAGTCATGTGACCCCCCTAAAGTTTGAAAAAATTACAAGTAATACCCTAATTCCTAAATTTACTTAATACAAAAACTAATGTATCCTTCCTCTCAACTCTCGTTATTATTCTTTCTTCAAATCAAAATTAGGTATTCATCTTCGACCGACATCTTTTCATATCCTAACCGACGTCTCTTCAAATCAGAGTCGACTCTTCCATTCATCTCCTATCCGGCCCAACATCTCTTCATTGTCTTTGCTATTCTCCGACTGAGTGGCTAAAATAGAAAGGTATTGTTGCTTCATCTTATACTCGTTTGAAATTAGGGATTTAGAAATTGAAATTGGGGGCAATTGTATGTTTGTTGTTGCTGGAATTGATAATTTGGGGAAAAACTCATACATCTTGCTCCATCTTTCAACTGCAATTGCACTGCAATGTTTGAACTTTGAATTTGACTCAATTGGCTCAATTTTATCCAAAAGATTTTTCTACCATTGACATTTTAGCAATGTCAAATCAACTTGTGTTGATTCTTCAGATTTAAAAGGATTGAGGGATGTTACTCAAATGATGGTCAAAAGTAAAAGAAATATGATATATCCACTAGTTTATTAACTTTTTACTTTGGCTTTGATGCTACTAGTTGCAACTGCTACTGTAGAGCGAGCTTTTTCCGTAATGAAGATAGTGAAGAATCGACTCCGCAACCGAATGTGTGATCAATGGTTGAATGATAGTTTGGCTGTATACATTTAAAAAATGTATTTAAGAATTTATCTAATGATGTTGTCATGAATTATTTTCAAAAAATGAAAAATCGTAGAGGTCAATTGTAAGTCAATTTCAATATTTCTATGAATCTTTAGAACTTTATTTAAACTATATTTCAATGTGCTAGCAATGTTTAAATTTTTATACTTTTGATGTTATATTAATATTATGACCCCCCCCCCCCAAAAAAAAAAATTTGAATTTGTTGATCCGCCACTGGAACAATGAACAATCAGAAGCGATTATTTTGATTTTGTAGTGTTTGGTTTGAAAGCATTTCCACGTGCTAAAATGGTACATTGACACGTTTTATTCTCAACTCTGTTATCTTCTACGGAATCTCATGTCCTTTTAATTTATTTTATTAACCATAAAAGTTATTAGATTAATGAAATTAGCAGCATTTATCTTCTGTAAAATGTAAAGCTAATGAAATGCACAACTTACAAGAATCGAATACGACAGATGCGCGAATAAGATTGTATTGGGGCATGCAATATATTTAGACTATTTACTGGATCTCCCTCCTTGCTTAGCACAAAAAAAGACACTTCACTTTTTGCAATTCAGTACAATGTCTATAAATGTGGTAAGCCAATGTAGTACAAAACTTCATACAAAGATCCATACTCGTTATATTTTTGAACATAACATTATGGATTAGCATAAACATCATTTAAATCAAGCACTCTATAGTCTGTATTAATTAAAACCAGTGAATAAATTAGGCAAATTAGACATTCAGCAAAGAAATTAGGCTCCTCAGTAGAGAAGCATTTAATACACATATTTTAGTAAACTTAAGCATTAAGTGAACGAATTTATAAGCATTAGTAACTAGGCATTCAAAAGCTTTCAGTGAATAAATTATGCAAAGTTAGTGACTAATCAAAATACGAAGGAGTTACGGTTACCCGTATCTAGGGCGGTACCTGCGATTCAGGCCGTGGAAATGGTGGACTGCGGTGGAAGTCGGTTTCATGGCACTCGCATGGTAGTTAGCAATTAGGGTTTAGGTTTCACATCATCGTACAACTCGACTTTCAATCAGAAGAGTAGATGATTGAGAAAATGGTTGTTTTGGACCGCATTTTGCAAGGTAGTCAGACGTCATTTTTTTTGCCTATTTGGAGTGTTCAGAACTTGTACAAACTCTCCAAAGTTTGAAACAATTCAAAACTTGCATGTTTGATTAAGGGTGTTCTGCGCAAGCGCGGAAGTTGTAACACCCCACGTCTGTTAGTGTCACTCACAAAGGGAATGCACTAAGTTCTGTGGAGCCTTTAGGGTAAAAGATGCAGTTAAATTACAAGACAGACAGAAATTAAACAGCGGAAAATAAAAACTTTGCTTTATTGATAAAATAGTTTGTACAGAGATTTCTTTACAATATCAGAGTGTCATCTGACTTACAAAATAAAGAAGCATAAAAATACATTTATATTCCCCAATTTCAGCAAGAGACAGCCATAGCATCTGAAAAGAGAATCCAAGCAAAACTTCGACTAATCTTCAAGCTGGGAAAGAGTGACAGTCCAACTTAACCTGAGCTATACTATTCCCTCTTTTACTACCTGGGGGGAGGGGAACGGAAGAAAAGAAGACGAAGGGTAAACAGAGTCAGACATAAAGCCTGAGTAAGTTCAGTAACTTCTAGCATGTGAACATGGAAAAACAAAACGACATGAATAAACTGAATACAAGATAACACCATGACGATAGGGTTGGCAAGATTAGACAAGATATACTAAGCTAAGATAAACTGGATATGCTCTAATACCTTCGCAGCTTCGCTATTTCCTCGTTATACTGGTTTCCATGTCTCTGCACCTCCTAACTAGTGTTCCAACTAGTAACGATAACGTGATCCCAACCCCTGTAGTTTCCATTGCCTTCAGGCATACATTTATTATTTATTACCTAGATCTAATCTAGGGTTTTCTATCAAGTGCTTTCTAGATTTAACTAGAGTTTTACGCTATCTGCTGAACGCTTCTCGAGTTCAGGGTTTATGCCACCTAATCCAACTAGGGATTACGCTACCTGTCGAACGATGCCCCCAAGTCTAGGACACACTACATAGAGTGGTATATGTTCCTATACTTCCCCACGCATGTATCGCGAATCGTTATCGCTTATCTAGATGCACATGTCCTGTAATGTGCGGTCCGAGTCCTGTGACAGGGCAAATCAAGGAATACAGAACTCGGTTGGGAGCTTTCAAATATCTGTCGATGCAGATGCTAAGGTCTGTTTTTATTCCAGTGGCTATGGTCCCACTTGACCCCTCCCTCAACTAATGAAAGGCACACCTTGTAAAATGAGAACTATACGCCGGCACCCGGTGCCCCACTATCCTATGGCCATCCTCACCCATAACTAGATAGCAAGTATATGGTCTTTTGGAGTTCTCCGCCTTTCCGCTTCACGTATCTTGATTGACTCAAGATGGATGGTAGACGACGAGTTGCTATCACAGGGCTACCGTTTGCTCGCCGAATCACGCCGGTCCATCCTGGTCTTTAGGTTGCCATGTATTGCAACCAAGGCATACCCCTGGTTCTTCTACGCAGACCTTAACCTCTGTGGGCCCAGGCGGATCATCTGCAGCCTCACAGAGGGATACCAAGAGTACCCTCACGTCCCCTCGAAGCCTTGGGCTTCGTAACCCAACCCGTTGGAGCCTTCTTTTTAATCAGACGGACGTTCACTCCTCGTGTTATACTAAGAATTACTACTTAGTTTTGTCAACTAAGGTTTACCACTTAGTTTCCAGAATCATTGTTTTCTTAACTAAGGTTTACTACTTAGCTCCTTTTAACTAAGGTTTACTACTTAGTTCTCTTTCCCGTCAATTTGGATTGGTTAAGTGTCATTAGTCAATTCAAGCTAACTTAACCCTCTTCATTTATCCTGTTAAGTTGGTTAAGTGTCATCGGCAATTCACGTTGACTTAATCCTACCACAAACCAAGTTATATTGGTTAAATATTTCTTATTACTTAACCCTACCCCTTCATCCTGTATTGGTTAAGTGTTCCTTTTTAACTTAACCTTGCCCGTCTGTTTTAACTAACATGTTATTAATGGTTAAGTATTATCCCTTCATGTTTTAGACTTAACCTCATTCCTTTATCACAACCTGATGGTTAAGTGTTCAGGTTTACTTAACCCTACGGTCTAGCCCAGCTAAAATATCAAATTTGGCTAAGCGTATTAGATTTTACTTAACCCCAACCTCTAGTCTAGTTAACATATTAATTTGGCTAAGTGTCTCTATGGACTTGGCCCTCCCATTCTAGCTTAACTGTGTTAAGTTGGTTAAGTGTTCCAATGGACTTAACCCCCCCCCCCCCCATTCTAGCTTAACTATGTTAAGTTGGTTAAGTGTTCCTATGGACTTAACCCTCCCATTCTAGCTTAACTGTGTTAAGTGTCAGTCTGTACCTAACCCCACCCATTAGTCTAGTTATCATGTTGAACTGGTTAAGTGTCTTAGTTAACTTAACCCTACCATTCTTGTACTAGCTTTAACTAAATAAATTAAAGCCGCTACCACTCACATTAGACAGGTATTGTTGCGACTACTGGATGTGCCGGTTGGTTCCGGGCAGGTTTATATCGCAACTCAGTCTAACCTCGGGCTAGGCATATTCATGTTTTCTAAATTCAAAGGGTTTCAGTTTATTTTCAAATCAAGTTTTGAAAGTAACCATCCCGTTCGTCGGATCAGTTAGGGATAGCCAGGGAGAGCAGGAAACTTGTATTTTCCAAACCCAAGCCTAGACACTATCCTCTCTGTCACCCTAGAACTTTCTGGTGTGTCATTAAAAGAGATGTCGTTAATAAACCTTTAATTTGTCTAAATTTATATTTCCTCACTCAGGCCAAATTCTATAAGTAAATTATTTCTAATTTACTTATTTCCTAATTACTCTTTTAATGTAAATTGTCTACATTCATTCTTATGGCCCATTTCCCCTTCTAAATCATATTTATGCTTTTTGGTATGTGGACTATACCAAATTAAGTGTCACTAACCATGATTTTGCTAAACCTGCCAATTACTCCCAATTATGACCAATTTCACATTTATGCCAATATACTTACCGTGCCAAATTAGCTAATCCAATTCCGATTCAACATTCTAATTCTAGACTTATTACTCTAGTTCACTATTCATGTAAATGCTAGATTTACATGTCAATACTAGATTCAAATTACACACCTTATAATTCATGTCAAATTTATCCAATTTGCATTTCTATGAACATGCCATAATACATGTTCCCAATTTATGCCAATTTCCACGTTAAACTATGTTTTTAGTAAATTTCATATTTTGCCCAAACCGCATTCCCACCGTTCGTATAATCGTGATTCAGCCTAGATTATAAACAAAGCTAGGTTCGTAGAAAATAGGGAATGAACCAAAGATGCTATGCAAAAGATAGACATACTAACTGGCATAAAAAGGGTTGAATAACAACGTCGGTTCAAGAACATGGGTAGACCTAACTTAATAGGTAAATTCCCAAGGTCTAAAACCAAGAATAGACAGAATAGAGATGTAGGTTCAAGAACTTGGGTAGACCTAACTTAATAGGTAAATTCCCAAGGTCTAAAACCAAAGATAACCAAGAATAGACAGAATAGATGATCGGGTTTAGACCCAATTTCATAGTCAAAAAACTTAAGCAACACTTTCCTAGTCATGAATCACAGGTGTTTAATCACAGATGTCCTTGTTATGTCATAGGCAATAGTTTATATTTCCTAATCAAAGGAATAGGCTTAGTCAGGGAAATAATCCTCATAGTCACAGTCACAGTCATAGGCAATGTTCATAGTCATAGGCAATGTCCATAGTCATAGGCATATGGTTTTATGGTCCATAGTTTCATAGTCACGGTCTTATTTGTCCTTGAATCATAACAGTTCTTAATTAGGTTCAAGAGTATAGGCACTGATTCGAATAGAGAGAGAGAGAGAGAGAGATTTGGCATATTCTTTTATTCCTTTAATTTCATGTAACGAACAGAGAAAAACATTCAAATCTAGAAATAACTGACTTACAGAGATTAGATTAGAATAGAAAGGAGGCGTTGCTATGATTCGTGCGACGTTTAGCCTTTAATCCTTATCTTGAAGCTTTGAATCTCTTCTAGACAACTTGAGCAGCATAACCTTGTCTTGGATTTTCGTATTATCTTCTTATTTTTATTTATTTACATATTTTCTCAGAGGCAGCAAAAGGATAGAAAAGAATTGTGAATAGAGAAGAAGACCAGGGCTGTTTATATAGTGTTAGGCGGACGAACCTAGGCAGAAAACGTGACTAAATACATCAGAACGAACCAGGTGCAGAAAGCTGGAAAAATGGGGGGGGGGGGTCGACCCCCAGGTCGACTACCCAGTCGACCTAGGTGCCTTGGGCGGGAAAATTCCCGCCCAGCCCAATCTGGGTCCGATTTGAATTTTGAACTTGACCTGTTTTGAATTTTGAACTTCGCTGAATCTTCTGGAGGCCATATCTCCCTCATACGGACTCCGATTTTCGCAAACTCGGACTCGTTTTCATGCAGAATTCCGAGACGAACACAAAGGCGCAGCCCGTGTCCCTTGATTTTGATTTTAACTTTTAATTCTGCCTTGATTTGTGAATCTTAGCGTTACAGAATCACGGGGTGTTACATTCTCCCCCACTTAAAAGGATTTCGTCCCCGAAATCTTCAAGTTAGGAAGAATGTGTCCTACCATCCAATCACCCATCTACTCAACCATTCAATCACAGGCATTCATTGTCCTTAAAAGATTTCTAATGCTTTCATGTTTATATGCATAGTGTGTGTATATGTCTTTATCTAATGCAAAATCAGGCGGTCTACTGATTTAGTTGACCTCCTTAATGCGAATCATGTCAGTGCCATGCGTCCAATCATGTATGCAAGCATCCCTAGTTATGTAAATACTACATGCGTGCACAACCATTCATCCATATGCAACATCCATATGATAACATATCAAGTTCAATTTACAAACAAATACATATTTGTAAATGCAATATGAAAGCGTCCGAACTTGATCTAGTGCCTAATACGTATGCATATGCATCCACGAGCAACCATTAGCAACCACCAATCATAACATGTTTCAAATACATGTTTACATCCATTGGCTTCTACCTAAGGATCGAAGATACGACCTAGAGGATATACTTTGGAAATTGAGAAACAATTATTCGCAAAGCTCCTAAACAAAGAAATCAAGGATGAACCCTTAAGGAAAAGGGTATGATGCTAGTATCTAGCCTTCTTGAGCTTTACTCCACTGTATCTTAACTAATTTAACTTCACGATTGTGAAGTTTCTGATCTCCATTTCCAAAATAAACAGATGTCAATTACGGCACCAAGTATATGTACTAAGATGATTAGAGGTCTCCCTCTTATCCGCCATGCCATAACTATAAGGGTCGAAAGGTTACTACATGCTTTTTAGAGTGCCTGTCACATCTATTCATCTCTCACGCAGACCATCCTAGTCGAACTCGACATCCCTCAAGTACAAGCCCCAAAGGCCTAAACCAATATCAGACAAGCACCCAGGGAATATCTCCTCCGAATTTAGACGATCTATGTGAGATGATATAAGCAAACTCGATAGCTATTCTCAAATCCCTACTAACCAAAAATAAACTGGTCGGACCACCAATTGGATTTGAGACTCTAGTGGGATCTTTCTACTATACAAGTACTATGGTGCAGAGAATCAACTATGGAAGTGGATATGAACAAATGCAAAGCGCTAAAACGAACAACAAAACTAGACTCTTCCAACATAACTTTACTACCTTTCTCCTAGGTACGCTTGGCGGTGAAAGTATGTACTTGCCCTTCTGAAAATCTTGTTCCTCGTTCTTGCCCTTGTCCTTAATTATATGCCCTATTATACCCTAGTAAAGATACTTCCTCTTGTCTTAGGTTTTATAATTTCTTCCTCCTTCGTGTGCTAAGTCTACATCCATGAATTCCTCATCCTAGGGTTATGTTCCTTAGCCAGACTCCTCATCCCCTTCCATATGTAGTCATGTTGACAAATCTCTCAAAAACTGCCTCCATCGTCCGGAAAACCCTATAAGCTTCGAAAGAAAACTACCCGTAGATGAAACAACTACGGCTATGGATGGAAGCCGGGCACTACTTTGCCCTTCGATGAGGTTACCTCCCAGAAAGCCAGGAGCCCCAGAGACTCAAGAAAGAAGGAGACAAGAATTCAAACAGAGAATCAGAAAGTAGTGCGTATGGCTTTGGGGAATATGCCTTTAAAACAAATCTTTCCTTTTAAAAATGCCTCTTTAAAAACCGTTTTGGAAATAATTTTTCAAATCCTTTATCGGATCTGGTAACCTTCTGTTAGAGTTTATGCCCTAGAGGCAATTCATTTGATGAGATTGATAACACTGTTGATGTTATTATTTTATTTGGAATAAAATATTATTCTATTATATTGTATTTACTGCGTAATATAAATAATAATATAATAGAAGTCCTTAGAATAATAATATGGAATTATATAGTTCGAGTAAGACTGAATTTGAGATTATATAATTATTAAGTATTATAATTCTTAAATGTCCCTAGTCGAGTTTTATTGTTTATATAGGACAACAATAAAGCGTTGAGACTAGTATATTGATTGACTGATGATCACATCTCATTGATCATTGATATACATGATATTAAAGTCAAGATATAAATACGTATTGGAGAATAGCGTATTGGGCTGACCCACCGTGAGATAACTCCATGGAATATAATTAACAGTATCATAAGTTATTTTCATAGTGACAGTGATGTAATGGTCCTCAGACCTGAAATCATTATAATTTTATTCGAGGATAATTGTGTTTTGATATCATTTAAAGTTATTCGTAACAGAGTAACGATAACGGTGATTATTGGATACATCTAGAGTCGAATGAAAATTATGAATGATCTAGATGGGATTTAACCCTACGATGTAATTGTAGTGATATCCATGGGCCTCTTGATTGAGTGAGACTGTGAAATGCATGGCCGTGCTCAAATATTGATTTGTTTTAAACAGTCTACTCATCGATCAAGAAAAACGGATTAAATTATAAAGAGGATGATACGATCCATGCCTTGAGTTTAATCCTGGATATACTGGTTAAAGGGATTATATTACATTGATACATTGGTCACAGAAAGGTTGTATCGAATCGATAATATTGTTATAACTTGGGTAGCAGTGATGTGTTGTTAGATACCACTCACTGTTTATAATTTAAATACGATTTAAATTATTGCCAACGTTGTAGTAACCTGTAGGGTCACACGATATAGAACATTATGAAGAAGAAAATATTTTGGACGAATAAAATATTAAGTTGTTAATATTTTTATAGTTGGAATAAATATTTAAAAGAATCCTATTCTTTTGGGTTAAGCTTGGTCATTAAAAGGATATTTGAATCCTTTGTATAAGGGGAGAAAAACGGGCTAACCCTAGGCAATATATATATGTGATAATGTATAGCCGATAATACCATTCCAAACAAAACCCTAAAGTATCATGGCGGCTAGCACCGTCTTCTTCTTCAATTCCTTTTCCCGATTCGATCGAATGAGGAAGGTGTTCTTGTGGATAACCTATGGAGAGCCGGCGATATGCTATGCTTTTTGATTCGATGCACCATCCCTCTTTCATTCGATTTGATTTCGTTGGATCTTCATAGCTTCGGCTCGTAAGGTATGAATCTTTAACTCCAATTATTCTGAATGTTCGAATTATAATTTCCGCATAAGATCCCCTTTTAAGTTGTTAAAATAAAATTAGGGTTTCGATTCAGATCTATTTGAAACCTACAGTGGTATCAGAGCGAGGTTAATTGCGAGAAATTATAGATTGAACATTGGTTTTAGGTTTGTATTTGTTTGAATTCGGATCTGATCGAAAGCGTAGGATATAGAAATTAGGGGTTTTGATTCTGGATTGTTGAATCTGATGAATAAGGAACGATTCCTGAAGAAGATTTAAACTTTGTTGATTTAGTTGTATGAATTCAATTCATTTGGGTTAAATCGTTTAATCCACTTTAAATGAATACGAATATACTTGCAATTTTGCACAGTGTTGAGAACATTGATTTATTTTGAATAGAACTAAAATTGAGTATATTCAAAAACCCAGAGTATGTTTCAGTATAAAATTTGATTTTATATTTGATATAATATCTTGATGTAAATTAATAATTAATCTGGAGTTGGGTATTTTATATTTAAAATAACCCTGTTCTGTTACATACTAGGACATATGACAGAGCTATGAACTTTAGTACTGTCATGTTAGGGATCATATTTTTTTTGGTATACATATTTTCCTGATATATCCTATCTATTAATTTGATCTTTGTGATCTTATAATCAAGTTATATGATTAGATTATAAATCTGGTTTTGCTGATTCATGAGGAGTCTGTATACACATATAAGTGATATGTTCTACAAGTTACATAGCAGATTCCATTTTTCCAGTTATACTGACTGGATACGTGATCTTATTCTTATATTTATATGATACCTTTTATATTGTATACTGATACAAAGTGTAAAAGGGAAGTCATAAATTTATATTTGACATATTAACTATAAATATAATTAAACATGGTGTTGAATCAGTCATTTTCTATTAAATAGTGAATAGATAATGCAGTTGTGTCTGTCATGAATTAATAATGGATTTAATTTCCTGTTTTGATTTCTTTTAATGTATACATGCTGCTTGTGAAGTTGTATGTATTAAAACTGGATTTGGATTTATTATTTAGAATATGATTCAACTTATATCTTTGCTAATATATATTTACATTAGCAGGGTGTTTTAAATTCATTTACAATTTGTAAAATTTATACATGTTTAACTTGCACCAGTTCAAGTTTAATTAAAATACTTCTATTTTAATATATAATTATATTGCTGATCAAATGTTGGTTCAGTATTATGTTATTGTAAGAAAAGTCATTAATACATGAAATTGATTTGTATTCATTGATTTATACCATTATTACTTTGGTGGATGACCATTGTTGATTCAATGATTTCGAATCATCTTGAATCTTGGGATTTAATATTATAAATATGTAGATAAAGTTTTTTTTTTTAAAAAGAAAAAAAACTATATTGATCATATATGTATACTGATTTTGATTTGTAAATTTGATTTACAGATTTCCACAACTATTTAGAGTTGGAAATATAAAATTTATGAATTTTATTAGATCAAAAGTTGTATTTACATAGCTGAATTCTATATCAGATATAGTAATTCTAATACATACATACATATATATATATATATTTATATGATATGATATATGTGTTCTGTTAGTTCCCATGTATATGTTGTAGATTGAAAACAATATATCATGATATATGAGTTTGCATCAATGAACTGCTTGATTATTCTATATACTATAATCATTCTATAAATGGTACAAATTCATTAATGCGAGGATATATATAAAGATATCTGTAAATATATATCCTTGGCAAGTATGACTTACCTTAAGTATATGTATCTGAATATCCTGAATCTGGATTGACATGCATTGATGATTGATATTGGCTGTTTATCGTACAATTACTTGATATATACATGAAAAGGGTTTCATAAAATAAGGATAGTTGGTGTGCTGCCAGATTAGCATCTCCTGTAAATGTTATCTTATTATAAATTTGTTTAGATTATATGATGAAATTATGTACAATCTTGAACACACATTTCAGGCTTGTATATGATAATGACGTTATTTATATATATATGTTCAAAAGTTTTGGACCTGGTTTTGTAATGAGTGATTAAAGGACATTAGATGCTCCTGACATATAGTATTCATTGTGTTTGATTTGAAAAATGTTTGAATATAAAAGAGGTCCATACTCTATAACACCTGCTAACACTAATATATAAACTAAGATATAAAATTGCTGGTTATGAACCATCAACACAAGGATCCCAATTTTGATCAATCCATAAATTAAAACTGCATGTTTGATTTACAATAACACATATACCCATGATGTGTAAATCTGGATATTTAGATATCCCTAAAATCTTAATATATCCTACTATGATCTCCATGGATTTAATGCTGATCATGTTTACTGGATTGTCGAATATACTTTCTCCTTTCAAATATGGATCTGTTATTTTATATATTATTTATATATACACATACATATACACATATGTGTATATATATATATGTGTGTGTGTGTGTGTGTATCTGTATGTGTGTGTGTATTTTGACTGGATCATATATGTACACCTTTCATCCACTACTAATACCGATCTATATCTGATATGGAACTGTTATTTTACTGCATAAAGATGTTATATATATGTTTAGTGTATATATATGTAAATGCAGAAATGTTAAATACATATGATGTATTTAAATCTGCCAAAACTCATGGATTGAAATTGTTTCATGTTTACAGGAGTCGAAAATGCTGAAATTGTTTCAGTAGAAAGGCCAATTCAAAAAGGAAGAAAGCTCGGCAATATATGATATTACATTTCTCTGATCTTATTGCTTTGTACATATTGATGTACAAGTATAATGCTAAACTGTTTTGCTGTATTCAAATGGATGTTTGAAACAGGTGTAAAATAATGCAGTGTTTTAACTATGTTTGATAGCGTCTAACCTTGTTTTAATTCTGGTCTGGGAAGTCTGTTTGCAACTGTTTTGAATTGAAGTTTAGTTGAATCTTTACTGTATTTGATAAATGTAGTTTATGATAAATCTGTGCATTATTATATTCCAAAACAGTGCTTTACTGTTTTATTGTGTATACGGTTTAAATCCAAACTGTTAAAACTGTTTTACATGCTGAAATCAGATTTCAATATAAACAAGGATTATTTAATGCTGTATAATTGGATTTTGTGCATGGATAATTAGTTGTTTAATTATGTGAATACATTTTATATTATGTTGCTTTAGAAATTTGAAAGCAATATCTAAAATGTAAGGTAATTTTGATCATTGCCCAAACATTGAAATGCTTAAAACGTGTATTGAAATGTTCAATACCACTTATATAGATATCTCTAAATCTGGTTATATTGAAATGATGTTCAAGACCGAATTCCTTGAAATGTTAAGAATAGGCACACTACCTATATATATCGTTGAATTTAAACATAAATATATGATTCATATATTATATTTAAATCCCATTTATATTACGAATATAAAATACATATATTTCAATGTGTATATAACTTTAATATTGTTCGCACTACGAATTATAAATTCCCTTTAAAGCAAAATATTTTGTTATATTAAGTCATGGTGAAGTCTTCCAATAATATACTCATCACTGTCCAAGATCAATGGTTGTTACTAACGCCAAAGCGTTGTGCACCTTTTATTTTGGTTATATGCGATGGAGTAAAATGTGGTGCTCCAACCTATTATTGGGTCTGACTTAACTAGGCTGCATAATACGATTATGGCCTTAGAGACAATAGCATGAATTATTCTATATTTTGAGCAAATGAATAATACTGAACAATATGTTCAACATGCGATCCAAGAGTTATGTAAAAAATAATAATTGACATAAGATGTCTACCTAAAAGGTTGTGTTTTGAGTTTAGCCAAAGCTGGGTCAAGGCATGACTAGATATGGATCTTGGAACACTATTATATGTATATAATGATTTACATATATAAACAGAGGGATGTTAATTTGAGTGGGAGCGTATTTTAGTTTCAATTACACATTTATGTTAATATAAATTTTGATTGTCAAAATCTTGTATTACATAATTATTACAGAATCAGTTATTATTTTATTATCTAATGTAGATATTAAATAATAAATAACTCGATAATTTAAATTAATCTTTAAGAAGGATATAAATTGAATTAAATCAATTTCTTGACTAACATTGAAATTTGAGGATTGTCCTCAAACAAATTAAACGTAATTGTTTTAGAAATAAAGAGAGGATCTAAAACGAGTTAAAATATGACTTTAACCAATTAAGATATAAACGTTATAAAATCTATTTATATATATTTCTAGTATTAGATACTAAATATAAATCACATAAATGTATGTGGATTTACAGAAATTGCAGAATAAGTAGAAATCTTATGAAAGAACAAGTGGACTTATAAATGGAAATAAAGCAAATGTTACTAGATTTTCATAGGAAGTTGATTCTTGTTAATTATACTGGCTTAATTATATAAAATAATTGTTATAATGAAATTCCACTTAAGATAAATGTTACATTAAATCTTGTTCAGACAAGTTTAATTGTTATTCATTTTATTTAAATGAAATATCGTATGGAATTTCACAAATAGTTAATGATCTTTGTAAATTCTTAACTATAATGTACTTGACATTAATAATGAGTGGATTAAATTTAGTGATTTAAATCCAACATACCTTTAGTATTACCGGTTAACCCAATAAACAAGTGTATATCAAAACTCCATAATGATGGAATTTTGAGATCATTTAATTTTGAATTATGTGAAGAATACAAATCTTATTTATTAGGTAAAATAACTGGATCACCTTTCATTTTACGTAGTGAATGAGTGATAAGTATTGGGTCTCGTACATAATGATGTATATGAAGCAATGAACACATAAACTAGAGGCAGGTTTTATTACTTCATCATATTTACTGATGATGTCAGTAGATACAGATATGTGTATCTTATGAAACGCATATCAAAATCCTTTGAAAAGTTCAAAGAATTCAAAGTGAAGTTAGAAACAAAATTTAGTAGAAAATAAATACTTTTCGAACAGTTCGAAAGTTAAGCCAATTAATTAATGACTGTCAATATGAGTTTGAAATTGTTTCATAACTTACTCCATCTAGAAGACCAAATTGGAATGGTGTGTCTGAATGGAGACATTGTACCTTATAAGATAAAATACGGTTAATGATAAGTCATATAGATCTTCCAAAATTAAATTTAGAACAATTGTATAAAATCCCACTAAAACGATCTGAAGATACCATATAAGATATGGACTAGGAAATGTCCTAGTGTATCTAATACGATGATTTGAGATGTAAAGATGTTTATTAAACGTCCTTCCTCTGATAAGATCAGACCTAAATAAAATAACTATTTTGTGGATATAAATTCTCTGAAAATAAAATGTTTATTGCTCGATTTGGTATCCTTTTAAAGAAGAGCCAGTCTCTAAGATACCGATGAGAATAAAATAGATTTCGAAATGTCTCGGAAACCACAAGATACCAATGAATCTTGTATAGACAAGAAATTGAGTGGGAGTGACACAATAATTCTGATGTTATTTGATAACACATTAATTATTGTAAACCATGTTAGTTTAAAAACAAGAAATAAATACTGATTCTAAGAAAGAAAATGTTTGGATTAAGAAGTTCGTGATTGAACTTAATTCATTGTTGATCGAATGATATACATTGCGATAACAATATGGCTATATTGCTCAGGCCTAAAACATTAAACTCATCATCAATCCAAACATATATTTTAAGAAATATAATTCTTATGTGAAGTTATTCACAGACGAAATAAAAGTATCTGCAAAGTTACAAAAGCTATAATGTTGCAGACCTACTGAATTAAACACCGTCGCAGCAGAAGTTTAATAGTCACACTAGTTTCATGGGTATATGATACATGAATGATTGACTCTAGTGCAAGTGGGAGATTGTTAGAGTTTATGCCCTAGAGGCAATTCATTTGATGAGATTGATAACACTGTTGATGTTATTATTTTATTTGGAATAAAATATTATTCTATTATATTGTATTTACTGCGTAATATAAATAATAATATAATAGAAGTCCTTAGAATAATAATATGGAATTATATAGTTCGAGTAAGACTGAATTTGAGATTATATAATTATTAAGTATTATAATTCTTAAATGTCCCTAGTCGAGTTTTATTGTTTATATAGGACAACAATAAAGTGTTGAGACTAGTATATTGATTGACTGATGATCACATCTCATTGATCATTGATATACATGATATTAAAGTCAAGATATAAATACGTATTGGAGAATAACGTATTGGGCTGACCCACCGTGAGATAACTCCATGGAATATAATTAACAGTATCATAAGTTATTTTCATAGTGACAGTGATGTAATGGTCCTCAGACCTGAAATCATTATAATTTTATTCGAGGATAATTGTGTTTTGATATCATTTAAAGTTATTCGTAACAGAGTAACGATAACGGTGATTATTGGATACATCTAGAGTCGAATGAAAATTATGAATGATCTAGATGGGATTTAACCCTACGATGTAATTGTAGTGATATCCATGGGCCTCTTGATTGAGTGAGACTGTGAAATGCATGGTCGTGCTCAAATATTGATTTGTTTTAAACAGTCTACTCATCGATCAAGAAAAACGGATTAAATTATAAAGAGGATGATACGATCCATGCCTTGAGTTTAATCCTGGATATACTGGTTAAAGGGATTATATTACATTGATACATTGGTCACAGAAAGGTTATATCGAATCGATAATATTGTTATAACTTGGGTAGCAGTGATGTGTTGCTAGATACCACTCACTGTTTATAATTTAAATACGATTTAAATTATTGCCAACGTTGTAGTAACCTGTAGGGTCACACGATATAGAACATTATGAAGAAGAAAATATTTTGGACGAATAAAATATTAAGTTGTTAATATTTTTATAGTTGGAATAAATATTTAAAAGAATCCTATTCTTTTGGGTTAAGCTTGGTCATTAAAAGGATATTTGAATCCTTTGTATAAGGGGAGAAAAACGGGCTAACCCTAGGCAATATATATATGTGATAATGTATAGCCGATAATACCATTCCAAACCAAACCCTAAAGTATCATGGCGGCTAGCACCGTCTTCTTCTTCAATTCCTTTTCCCGATTCGATCGAATGAGGAAGGTGTTCTTGTGGATAACCTATGGAGAGCCGGCGATATGCTATGCTTTTTGATTCGATACACCATCCCTCTTTCATTCGATTTGATTTCGTTGGATCTTCATAGCTTCGGCTCGTAAGGTATGAATCTTTAACTCCAATTATTCTGAATGTTCAATTTATAATTTCCGCATAAGATCCCCTTTTAAGTTGTTAAAATAAAATTAGGGTTTCGATTCAGATCTATTTGAAACCTACACCTTCAGCTCTGATACCACGTGTAACACCCCACGTCCGTTAGTGTCACTCACAAAGGGAATGCACTAAGTTCTGTGGAGCATTTAGGGTAAAAGATGCAGTTAAATTACAAGACAGACAGAAATTAAACAACGGAAAATAAAAACTTTGCTTTATTGATAAAATAGTTTGTACAAAGATTTCTTTACAATATCAGAGTGTCATCTGTCTTACAAAATAAAGAAGCATAAAAATACATTTATATTCCCCAATTTCAGCAAGAGCCAGCCATAGCATCTGAAAAGAAATCCAAGCAAAACTTCGACTAATCTTCAAGCTGGGAAAGAGTGACAGTCCAACTTAACCTGAGCTATACTATTCCCTCTTTTACTACCTGGGGGGGGGGGGGACGGAAGAAAAGAAGACGAAGGGAAAACAGAGTCAGACATAAAGCCTGAGTAAGTTCAGTAACTTCTAGCATGTGGACATGAAAAAAAAAACGACATGAATTAACTGAATACAAGATAACACCATGACGATAGGGTTGGCAAGATTAGACAAGATATGCTAAGCTAAGATAAGCTGGATATGCTCTAATACCTTCGCCGCTTCGCTATTTCCTCGTTATACTGGTTTATATATCTCTGCACCACCTAACTAGTGTTCCACCTAGTAACGATAACGTGATCCCAACCCCTGTAGTTTCCATTGCCTTCAGGCATACATTTATTATTTATTACCTAGATCTAATCTAGGGTTTTCTATCAAGTGCTTTCTAGATTTGACTAGAGTTTTACGCTATCTGCTGAACGCTTCTCGAGTTCAGGGTTTATGCCACCTAGTCCAACTCGGGATTACGCTACCTGTCGAACGATGCCCCCAAGTCTAGGACACACTACTTAGAGTGGTATATGTTCCTATACTTCCCCACGCATGTATCGCGAATCGTTATCGCTTATCTAGATGCATATGTCCTGTAATGTGCGGTCCGAGTCCTGTGACAGGGCAAATCAAGGAATACAGAACTCGGTCGGGAGCTTTCAGATATCTGTCGATGCAGATGCTAAGGTCTGTTTTTATTCAAGTGGCTATGGTCCCACTTGACCCCTCCCTCAACTAATGAAAGGCACACCTTGTAAAATGAGAACTATACGCCGGCCCCCGGTGCCCCACTATCCTATGGCCATCCTCACCCATAACAAGATAGCAAGTATATGGTCTTTTGGAGTTCTCCGCCTTTCCGCTTCACGTATCTCGATTGACTCAAGATGGATGGTAGACGACGAGTCGCTATCACAGGGCTACCGTTTGCTCACCGAATCATGCCGGTCCATCCTGGTCTTTAGGTTGACATGTATTGCAACCAAGGCATACCCCTGGTTCTTCTACGCAGACCTTAACCTCTGTGGGCCCAGGCGGATCATCTGCAGCCTCACAGAGGGATACCAAGAGTACCCTCATGTCTCCTCGAAGCCTCGGGCTTCGTAACCCAATCCGTTGGAGCCTTCTTTTTAATCAGACGGACGTTCACTCCTCCTCGTGTTATACTAAGAATTACTACTTAGTTTTGTCAACTAAGGTTTACCACTTAGTTTCCAGAATCGTTGTTTTCTTAACTAAGGTTTACTACTTAGCTCCTTTTAACTAAGGTTTACTACTTAGTTCTCTTTCCCGTCAATTTGGATTGGTTAAGTGTCATTAGTCAATTCAAGCTAACTTAACCCTCTTCATTTATCCTATTAAGCTGGTTAAGTGTCATCAGCAATTCACGTTGACTTAATCCTACCACAAACCAAGTTATATTGGTTAAATATTTCTTATTACTTAACCCTACCCCTTCATCCTGTATTGGTTAAGTGTTCCTTTTTAACGTAACCTTGCCCGTCTATTTTAACTAACATGTTATTAATGGTTAAGTATTATCCCTTCATGTTTTAGACTTAACCTCATTCCTTTATCACAACCTGATGGTTAAGTGTTCAGGTTTACTTAACCCTATGGTCTAGCCCAGCTAACATATCAAAATTGGCTAAGCGTATTAGATTTTACTTAACCCCAACCTCTAGTCTAGTTAACATATTAATTTGGCTAAGTGTATTAACTTTACTTAACCCCTACAAGTCTCGTTTTGCTACCTTGAGTTTGGTTAAGTGTCTCTATGGACTTAGCCCTCCCATTCTAGCTTAACTGTGTTAAGATGGTTAAGTGTTCCTATGGACTTAACCCTCCCATTCTAGCTTAACTGTGTTAAGTTGGTTAAGTGTTCCTATGGACTTAACCCTCCCATTCTAGCTTAACTGTGTTAAGTGTCAGTCTGAACCTAACCCCACCCATTAGTCTAGTTATCATGTTGAACTGGTTAAGTGTCTTAGTTAACTTAACCCTACCATTCTAGTTCTAGCTTTAACTAAATAAATTAAAGCCGCTACCACTCACATTAGACAGGTATTGTTGCGACTACTGGATGTGCCGGTTGGTTCCGGGCAGGTTTATATCGCAACTCAGTCTAACCTCGGGCTAGGCATATTCGTGTTTTCTAAGTTCAAAGGGTTTCAGTTTATTTTCAAATCAAGTTTTGAAAGTAACCATCCCGTTCGTCGGATCAGTTAGGGATAGCTAGGGAGAGCAGGAAACTTGTATTTTCCAAACCCAAGCCTAGACACTATCCTCTCTGTCACCCTAGAACTTTCTGGTGTGTCATTAAAAGAGATGTCGTTAATAAACCATTAATTTGTCTAAATTTATATTTCCTCACTCAGGCCAAATTCTATAAGTAAATTATTTCTAATTTACTTATTTCCTAATTACTCTTTTAATGTAAATTGTCTACATTCATTCTTATGGCCCATTTCCCCTTCTAAATCATATTTATGCTTTTTGGTATGTGGACTATACCAAATTAAGTGTCACTAACCATGATTTTGCTAAACCTGCAAATTACTCCCAATTATGGCCAATTTCACATTTATTCCAATATACTTACCGTGCCAAATTAGCTAATCCAATTCCGATTCAACATTCTAATTCTAGACTTATTACTCTAGTTCACTATTCATGTAAATGCTAGATTTACACGTCAATACTAGATTCAAATTACACACCTTATAATTCATGTCAAATTTATCCAATTTGCATTTCTATGAACATGCCATAATACATGTTCCCAATTTATGCCAATTTCCACGTTAAACTACGTTTTTAGTAAATTTCATATTTTGCCCAAACCGCATTCACACCATTCGTATAATCGTGATTCAGCCTAGATTATAAACAAAGCTAGGTTCGTAGAAAATAGGGAATGAACCAAAGATGCTATGCAAAAGATAGACATACTAACTGGCATAAAAAGGGTTGAATAACAACGTCGGTTCAAGAACATGGGTAGACCTAACTTAATAGGTAAATTCCCAAGGTCTAAAACCAAGAATAGACAGAATAGAGATGTAGGTTCAAGAACTTGGGTAGACCTAACTTAATAGGTAAATTCCCAAGGTCTAAAACCAAAGATAACCAAGAATAGACAGAATAGATGATCAGGTTTAGACCCAATTTCATAGTCAAAAAACTTAAGCAACACTTTCCTAGTCATGAATCACAGGTGTTTAATCACAGATGTCCTTGTTATGTCATAGGCAATAGTTTCTATTTCCTAATCAAAGGCATAGGCTTAGTCAAGGAAATAATCCTCATAGTCACAGTCATAGGCAATGTTCATAGTCATAGGCAATGTCCATAGTTATAGGCATATGGTTTTAAGGTCCATAGTTTCATAGTCAAGGTCTTATTTGTCCTTGAATCATAACAGTTCTTAATTAGGTTCAAGAGTATAGGAACTGATTCGAATAGAGAGAGAGAGATTTGGCATATTCTTTTATTCCATTAATTTCATGTCGCGAACAGAGAAAAACGTTCAAATCTAGAAATAACTGACTTACAGAGATTAGATTAGAATAGAAAGGAGGCGTTGCTATGATTCGTGAGACGTTTAGTCTTTAATCCTTATCTTGAAGCTTTGAATCTCTTCTAGACAACTTGAGCAGCATAACCTTGTCTTGGATTTTCGTATTATCTTCTTATTTTTATTTATTTATATATTTTCTCAGAGGCAGCATAAGGATAGAAAAGAATTGTGAATAGAGAAGAAGACCAGGGCTGTTTATATAGTGTTAGGCGGACGAATCTAGGCAGAAAACGTGACTAAATACATCAGAACGAACCAGGTGCAGAAAGCTGGAAAAACGGGGGGGGGGGTCGACCCCCAGGTCGACTACCCAGTCGACCTGGGTGCCTTGGGCGGGAAAATTCCCGCCCAGCCCAATCTTGGTCCGATTTGAATTTTGAACTTGACCTGTTTTGAATTTTGAACTTCGCTGAATCTTCCGGAGGCCATATCTCCCTCACACGGACTCCGATTTTCGCAAACTCGGAGTCGTTTTCATGAAGAATTCCGAGATGAACGCAATGGCGCAGCCCGTTTCCCTTGATTTTGATTTTAACTTTTAATTTTGCCTTGAATTGTGAATCTTAGCGTTACATAATCACGGGGTGTTACAGAAGCGGAGAATCTGAACGGAGAATTTAAGCGGAGAATTGTAATTAGCGGAGAATGTGTTTGACGCGTTAAGCAGACCATTTTGTTTTTATTTTGTAATTTAATTAATTAATGGTTAATATTTAATCATTTGTGCAACAACCCGGAAATTCTGGGCCAATTTAAAATTTTTATTTTGGCAATTCTGATGAATTTTGAATATTTAAAATAGATTATTTTAAACAATATCGACGAGAAATTTATTTTGAATAGAGTTAGAACGTATATAGTTATATGAATCGTCGTTAGAATATAAATAATTATTTATATTTATAAAAGGAATTGAAAATGGCGCGGTAGTTGGATAATTCGATTTCAAACTTCAATTGAACATACCGGGTGCAAAATAAACCGGATTTTAGCGAAACCAAAAATATTAGAATCCATTTAAGAATATCTTTCCAACGAATCCGAAAAATTGAAATTTCATAGCGGGAATCAAAAGATATGTCCAGTTGAAATTTCAGAATAGTCGCTATGGAATTTCGGCTCTCGAAAATAGCCATTTTGCAAACGACCTCGGATTTCGATGAAACCACTTTTGTTGGATCCTGGATGTAAAGTTATTGCTAGGTTTCAAATTTCATAATTTTTCGAATCAATATGTGAGCGTGGCAAAAGAAAACGCGTTTGACCAGTTTTAGTTGATTTTAATCGACTGGAAAATGGCCATTTTTCAAACGGTCTCAGAATTCGACGAAACTATATTTGTTAGGACCGTATCGTCAATACGAAGCTAGAAAATATTTTTTTGGAATTTTTCGAGTTAGTATGTGACCCCAGTAAATTGAAATGCGCGTTCAAATTCAATATATAGAGTTATATTTTGATTTTTACGAAAATTGGTCGAAACGATTGAATCAGCTTATGACACATATCCCATTGTGTTCGGAATGAGGGTAATTAGCTATGGAGGACAGGCGGTGGGCCTCGTTTCGAGTTCGAAATGAAAAGTAACTTTTTGAAATTAAAATAGAATAAAATATAAAATATTATATAACCTCACACTCACATCTCTCCCTCTCTCTATTATCGTTCAGAACGAAACTAAAAAAAAGGGAAGCAACGCGATCGAAGAAGCCACCCCGCCTCCTACGTCGACGCCGCCCTCCGCCAGTCTCCACGTCAGATCGTCGATTCCCTCCCTCCTCCAGCCGGCGCGCCACCGTGACCTTTTCCCCCTCAGCCAATCAAAGCCCCTACCCAAAACCCTAGCAGACCCCGCGGCCTCTGCCACCGCCCCCAGTGCCGTCGTGACCCCCTACCGACCTCCCTACCCCCTGCGCCTCCTCCTCTTGCTCCTCCTCCTCTGTACAAACCCGCACCACCCCAAAACAGCCCCGAACCGCCCCAAATCCCGCTGCTATGACCACCACAAGGCGCTGTAGCCTCGATCCCTGCGCCATGGAGGTTCGTGACCTCTCTCGGACCTCCCCGGGCATCAAAATCCGATTTTTACAAAGTAAGTTTTCTTGTATTGTTTTTATTTTATTTAATAAAAATCTGATTTTATCTTAGAAAAAGCTAAAATTTTTCCTATGAGAAAGGTTAGATTTTCAGTTATCAAAAGCTAAGATTTTACCTATAAGAAAGGTTAGATTTTTAGTTAGCAAAAGTTAAGATTTTTTCTATAGAAAAGGTTTGATTTTTAACTAGCTAAAGGTATGATCTTTATAGTTAAAAAGACGAGAACTTTATAGTTAAAAAGACGAGAATTTATAGTTAAAAAGGCGAGAACTTTATAGTTAAAAAGGCGAAAACTTTATATTGGAAAATGTGAAATTTTTATATGAGCAAGAAGTTAAAAATATAATTTTTATATGTGTAGAGATATAAAAATATAATTTTTACATGTGTTGTAAAGTAAAAATACCGTCTTTGTTAGAAAAAAATATCGTCTTTGTTAGAAAAATATGGTCTTTGTTTAGTTAAAAATATGATTTTTAATGTAGCAAGATCGAATTTCTATATGAAGTAAAGATCGAATTTTTATATGAAGTAAAGAAGGAATTTTTATATGAAGTAACGAATATAAAAATGTAATTTTTATATATGTATGACAATAAAAATTCGATTTTTATATATATGAAGTAGCGGTAAAAATATGATTTTTATATTATATAGGTAATAAAAAATGTGATCTTTATTATATGAACACCGTAATAAAAATAGAATTTTTATCTATATAGTAGCGGTGTAAAAATAGAATTTTTATCTATATAGTAGCGGTGTAAAAATAGAATTTTTATCCATATAGCGTGATTATAAAAATGTGATTTTTATATACATAGCAACAATATAAAAAGGTGATTTTTATATATGTAGTGGCTACGGGCAACGAAAGTGACAAAAGGTGAGAACGACGAAGATTTCTACGTATGAAGAGTCGTGGCGTTTGGTTTAGCTAGTCAGTGAGAACTTCTTACTATAAATCTTGTTTTTCTAGTTAAAATATATACAAGGATGCAGACGGTGCTTAGTAGCACCCGACACCCGTCGTCCATAGACCATGGATGGCTTGTATGTTTGATTGTTTGCTGTGGTGAAAATTGATTATGTGATGTGAAACGAAATAAAATATTTATATAGTTAAAAATATTTTATCGTTAAAAATATAATTTTTAACGGGTATGTGAATAAATAAAAATCTGTGTTTGTTGATTTGAAACCCCACACGGGTGTTGGGATGATATTTGGTGTACACTAATCCCAATTATTTAATAGTATGTCGATCGATGGGTCGACAGACTGTGTAAGCGTTAATTATTTATATTTAATGCTTATGCAGTTGTGTAGTGCACTTTGGATGATGGTTGATTATTTATCGTGCTATTTATATACATGTGTTGTATGGAATCCATATAATTAACATTATATGGTGATTGATTGGGCCTCATTCCAATTGGGAAATAATGAACATTATAAAAGAAAATTCATGTGTTGAATAGAATAAATAATCACGTATTGACGATGTTCAGGTGTTGTAAATTCATGTGTTGAAAGTGTATTAATGTGTTGAATAAAATATTTATACAATAAAATTTACCTTTTTATTGTAAGTAAGAAGAAATATTGATTCATGTGTTGAATGGAATAAATATTCATTTGTTGAATACAATAACGAATTTATTGAAATATATAAAGCCGTGTTGATTAGAGATGCGCCATTTTGACGTGAACGATATTTATATCGATTTTATTCATTTTTTTTTAATGAATATCGAAAAGTGATTTCAAAATTGAAATGAATTCAAATTGAAATTGAAATTGAATTAAAAATCGATTTGAACTGAAATCGATTTGAATTGAAATCAATTTGAAACGAATTTAAAACGATTTATAAAATACGTTTTAAAAAGGAAATCGACGAAATATATAATATATATATATATATTATATATAATGACCTGAATAGAACGCGCCGCGCAGCGGCAGTTCGTGAATTTCGACGATTGACTTCGAATTGACGTTGCGGGAGATCCGACCGTTGGATTCTCCTAAAATCGGAACCGTTGGGTTCGTATCGAAAAGGGCTTTCCAATGAATATTAGAAATTTGAAATCTATTGGTTGGATTTGGAATTATGTCCAAATCAAATTTGGAAAAGGTCGTTGTAAGTGCAGTTCGATGGCCGTTGATGGGAATCGGCTGTACGGGCCTTGGTAAAATTATTAAAAATATCAATAATTTGTGTAAAATCATAATATGTGAATTGGAAAGAACTGGGATGAAATATTCCACATTTGAAAAGATAAAAATAGATTTTTATCAAAATGAACTAGTTTTGAACTAGAATTAAAATCAATTTATTTTTGAAATAAATAAATTGAATTTGAATTGGTTATGAAAATAACTAGAATTTCCTATATATAAAAAATGGATTTGAATCGAAATTGTCTTTGGAATATTTCGATGTTGGATTTTGTGATTATATAGATATTGTTATGGGAATTTGAAAGATATATTTATATCGTTATTTCCAATACGATATTTGTTGGTCGTAGAATTTGATATTGAATATAAGCCGGTATATTTTCTATTCAGAGCCTTGTATTTAATATCAAACGTGATTTGGGTTTGTCGTGGATGGTGTCTTCATTAATACTGTTCTTAAACCCAGTTGAGAAAAAAAATTAAATCTTTCTATTTAGATTTAATGAAGTGCACCAATTAAATGATATTTAATTGGAATTGAATTTAAATTTGTTTTTGGGTTTATCGTGAGCGGTGTTTTGAATAACACATGTTCTTTAACCCGATTAACAATAGAGTGTGATTTTGGGTTTATCGTGAATCGTGTTTTAAATGACATTGGTTCTTTAACCCAGTTAAAGTCAGGATATTGATTTTTGGGAAGATTAAAACTAAGTGGAGTTTTAATGAATCTTTAATTAGATTAAAATGTGAATTGATAATTTAAATTATCAAATCTGAAAGGTGATCAAGAATGGAGTACCACCAGTTTTGCTCCAAAGCGATAGTTAAATCTTTAATTAGATTTGAACGTGAAATGTTAATTAATTTTACCGATAACACCGTGGTGTTAGATATGGAGTATTACCAGTTTTGCTCCAGGGGAAGAATAGGTTGGGATTGGGAAATAAAATAAATAATTACTTCGGTGTGGTTCGCTAATCCCGACTAGTTTGGAAAACCGTAATATGGTTTGAAATGATATCCAAAGGAAGATTAAAGAATAAATTTAGAAGAATTTATCTTGGATAAAATTAATGGGAACCTATTCCCTAATGATGTGAAAATGTGAATAAAAGAATATTATGAATTGGAATGAGGCGTTTGTTGTGTTTGTGTAACATTTGTTTCTTATATACGTGGGTTATTCGGAAAGGCCGGGTTTATACCCATTCTGAATAACCGATTCGACGATATGTCGAAGATGAAGACGGTGGTTGAAGACCAGAAGTCTTCACATCGTTTGGGTGATTACTGATGATCTTGATTGGGCTATACACCCAAGAGGAGAGAAACAGTTGGTGATCGTCCAGACGTACTTGGAGATCGATGGATATGCGAGGAAAGTGCCTCCGGTTTCGTACAGACCCAGAACGAACTTGTAAATGGACTGTGTATCTGACATTGGATTTTATTCTGTGTTGATTGATCTCTGTTAAATATACATCTGTTTGGCGGCGGAGAATTTATTCTCTTGCTTAACGCCCTTCTCTGAGACGTACGAGCTCAGAGGTTGTATATCGATGGACATCAGTCGCATGGAGTGAATTACCAGTGTGGCACGCGTAAGTGGCAATTGATCAAGGCTTCTGTTGAAAAGCAAAGTCTTGTGGTTGATGATCAAAGCATGGCCGGTGTGGCGTAGCTTTGTGTATAACGTGAATTCGCGAGCCTCACACCTCGGTATGAGTCAAAAACGGGATAGTGACTGCAGGGAGAGCACGATGTTTCTTTCTAGCTATGGGTGGTGTCAGTGCTTAAACTGGCTAACATTTATATACTTTTCACCTGTGTGGTTGTTGGATACGAGGCGCCTCGGATATAGGTCTGTTAGGACCGGGAAACGTGTGCTCAGGAATTGCCAATCCTCAAAATTAAGAGAGGACCGGCCCTGAAGATCCAAGGATTGCTGTGTGCGGTCCTGGGACATTTGCTAGAGTGTCTCGAATCGGAGAGGAGCTTGCCCCTTGCCTCGACTCATGACGGAAATCCAATTTCCAATAAGAGATATTGCGGTTTTATTTGTAGAACCTAGTATGGCGACATAGTGGTATGGGTCATTCATGCCGCCTATGATTGATATTTATGATGTGAAATTGTTTTGACACTATACACTTATAGTAATATCAAAATAATGTGTTTTAAACGTATCAAGCATGCTTTGGTTATTATAAGGTAAAAACATTATCCTCCAGCTTGTGTTGCATTGTGTGATGGGACCTGGGTCTTATAATAGCTTCATTTTTTCTTTATTTAGCATTGCGCTGTTTGTTTTATGCACTGGTATTCTTGGGAGGAAAGCCGTTCCGTGTTATACGGCGTGGTCCCTTGATTTACCGAACTTTAAAATAAAGATTAATAAATGTTTTAGTTCTCACACCAGTCACATGACTGACCTGGAGTTTGTTGTTTTAACCTAAACTCTGGGTGCCCCTATTTTCCACACGGGCAGCTAGTAGTTTTGGTTTTGCAGATTTATATTCACAGTATGCTGATTTACAGCTGGAACGATGCTCGGAAAGCTCTGTATCCGTGTATTACTTTCAGTTGTGTGTTGCATTATTTTTCCGCTGGTATGTAATTTATTGTGATTTCTGATATTTGTCAAATGTGTAATATTCATCCATACTCTGTATATTCTTGTATTCTGATGGAATTGTTGTAATAGCAATGAAATGTTCTTCTGTTTGCATTCCGATGTGTGTTGTTCTCATCTCAATCCGTGCTTTCCTTACCGGGGAAGTTCGGGTCGTGTCAGTTTGGTATCAGAGCTTTGGTTTACAGAGCTCGAGAACAAGACACATTAGAACCGAACGAAAGAATTCATCAGATATTGGATTAGTAAAATCCAATTAGAATGACTCGTTAGAGACAGGATCAGTAGTATCCTAGAACGAGTGTGAAGAGTATATTTCTCAAATGAAAACAACTTTGTTTTGAAAATTTAAATTGTTTTACATGTATTTGAATATTTTATTTATATTGAATTTGGACAATCGAGTATATAAAGGTTTTGCATATACGCGTCATGAACGTATATTCGAAGTTTTAATATACTGGATAGATATAGAATCACATTCTAGACACCCGGGGATGATTCTGATGATGGTGCATCATCATCAGTATTCATATTCGAGTTTCGAAGGTGTGATATCTATATATTTCCATTAGACTGGTGTGAGAACCAAAACTAGATAGATTTATTATTATGAATTGGCATGAAAAACATGATTTTTTTGTATATATATCAATGTTATGAATTTGAAACGTTAATCCACTAATTGATTGATGGTTGTGTTGTTTGTCTATTTGTTTGAAATTTTGAACCATTACGCCTAATAGAATCAAATAGTGAATTGTATTGAAAATTGGTCGCATTTGCTTGCATATACATGTATTTACATTGAACAGGTCATAGCAAGGAGGCTAGAGCAGAAGAATAAAATTGTTTGCCCGACAAATAGGTACATGTTTACCATAATTTACTGTTTTGTTTGGGTGATGATGATTTTATGAGCCGATTGGCTAGCCGCTTGGCTTTTTCTTTTTCTTTTGAGTTGAAGAAGGCCATGGGAGGCTATATGAAATATCCCGAAGTCCCCGGTGCAGGGGAGGTTATGGGGAAATTTTTCGAAAATTTAGGGTGTTAGCCAAATTTTTGAAAAATTTGAAAAGTTCTTAGAAACTAAAAAGTTAAAGAACTTAAGTCGTAAAGAAAACAATGAAAGTTGAGTTGACTAGTTAAACAACTTTCGGCATCGTTCCTTTTCGGGGACGAAAAGTTTTAAGTGGGAGAGATTGTAACAACCCGGAAATTCTGGGCCAATTTAAAAATTTTATTTTGGCAATTCTGATGAATTTTGAATATTTAAAATAGATTATTTTAAACAATATCAACGAGAAATTTATTTTGAATAGAGTTAGAACGTATATAGTTATATGAATCGTCGTTAGAATATAAATAATTATTTATATTTATAAAAGGAATTGAAAATGGCGCAGTAGTTGGGTGATTCGATTTCAAACTTCAATTGAACATACCGGGTGCAAAATAAACTGGATTTTAGCAAAACCAAAAATATTAGAATCTATTTAAGAATATCTTTCCAACGAATATGAAAATTTGAAATTTCATAGCGGGAATCAAAAGATATGTCGAGTTGAAATTTCAGAATAGTCGCTATGGAATTTCCCCTCTTGAAAATAGCCATTTTGCAAACGACCTCGGATTTCGATGAAACCACTTTTGTTGGATCCTGGATGTAATGTTATGCGTTTGACCAGTTTTAGTTGATTTTAATCGAATGGAAAATGGCCATTTTTCAAACGGTCTCAGAATTCGACGAAACTAGTTTTGTTAGGACCATATCGTCAATACGAAGCTAGAAAATATTTTTTTTGGAATTTTTCGAGTTAGTATGTGACCCCAGTAAATTGAAATGCGCGTTCAAATTCAATATATAGAGTTATATTTTGATTTTTACGAAAACTGATCGAAACGATTGAATCAGCTTACGACACATATCCCATTGTGTTCGGAATGGGGGTAATTAGCTATGGACGATAGGCGGTGGGTCTCGTTTCGAGTTCGAAATGAAAAGTTACTTTTTGAAATTAAAAGAGAATAAAGTATAAAATATTATATAACCGCACCCTCTCATCTCTCCCTCTCTCTATTATCGTTCAGAACGAAACTAAAAAAAGGGAAGCAACGCGATCGAAGAAGCCACCCCGCCTCCCACGTCGACGCCGCCCTCCGCCAGTCTCCACCTCAGATCGCCGATTCGCTCCCTCCTCCAGCCGGCGCGCCACCGTGACCTTTTCCCCCTCAGCCAATCGAAGCCCCTACCCAAAACGCTAGCAGACCCCGCGGCCTCTACCGCCACCCCCAGTGTCGTCGTGACCCCCTACCGACCTCCCTACCCCCTGCGCCTCCTCCTCTTGCTCCTCCTCCTCTGTACAAACCCGCACCACCCCAAAACAGCCCCGAACCGCCCCAAATCCCGCTGCGATGACCACCACAAGGCGCTGTAGCCTCGATCCCTGCGCCACGAAGGTTCGTGACCTCTCTCGGACCTCCCCGGGCATCAAAATCTGATTTTTACAAAGTAAGTTTTCTTGTATTGTTTTTATTTTATTTTATAAAAATCTGATTTTATCTTAGAAAAAGCTAAGATTTTTCCTATGAGAAAGGTTAGATTTTTAGTTAGCAAAAGCTAAGATTTTTCCTATACGAAAGGTTAGATTTTTAGTTAGCAAAAGCTAAGATTTTTTCTATAGAAAAGGTTTGATTTTTAACTAGCTAAAGGTATGATCTTTATAGTTAAAAAGACGAGAACTTTATAGTTAAAAAGACGAGAACTTTGTAGTTAAAAAGGCGAGAACTTTATAGTTAAAAAGGCGAAAACTTTATATTTGAAAAGGTGAAATTTTTATATGAGCAAGAAGTTAAAAATATAATTTTTATATGTGTAGAGATATAAAAATATAATTTTTACATGTGTTGTAAAGTAAAAATATCGTCTTTGTTAGAAAAAAATATCGTCTTTGTTAGAAAAATATGGTCTTTGTTTAGTTAAAAATATGATTTTTAATGTAGCAAGATCGAATTTCTATATGAAGTAAAGATCGAATTTTTATATGAAGTAAAGAAGGAATTTTTATATGAAGTAACGAATATAAAAATGTAATTTTTATATATGTATGACAATAAAAATTCGATTTTTATATATATGAAGTAGTGGTAAAAATATGATTTTTATATTATATAGGTAATAAAAAATGTGATCTTTATTATATGAACACCGTAATAAAAATAGAATTTTTATCTATATAGTAGCGGTGTAAAAATAGAATTTTTATCTATATAGTAGCGGTGTAAAAATAGAATTTTTATCCATATAGCGTGATTATAAAAATGTGATTTTTATATACATAGCAACAATATAAAAAGGTGATTTTTATATATGTAGTGGCTACGGGCAACAAAAGCGACAAAAGGTGAGAACGACGAAGATTTCTACGTATGAAGAGTCGTGGCGTTTGGTTTAGCTAGTCGGTGAGGACTTCTTACTTTAAATCTTGTTTTTCTAGTTAAAATATATACTAGGATGCAGACGGTGCTTAGTAGCACCCGACACCCGTCGCCCACAGACCATGGATGGCTTGTATGTTTGATTGTTTGTTGTGGTGAAAATTGATTATGTGATGTGAAATGAAATAAAATATTTATATAGTTAAAAATATTTTATCGTTAAAAATATAATTTTTAACGGGTATGTGAATAAATAAAAATCTGAGTTTGTTGATTTGAAACCCCACACGGGTGTTGGGATGATATTTGGTGTACACTAATCCCAGTTATTTAATAGTATGTCGATCGATGGGTGGACAGACTGTGTAAGCGTTAATTATTTATATTTAATGCTTATGCAGTTGTGTAGTGCACTTTGGATGATGGTTGATTATTTATCGTGCTATTTATATACATGTGTTGTATGGAATCCATATAATTAACATTATATGGTGATGGATTGGGCCTCATTCCAATTGGGAAATAATGAACATTATAAAAGAAAATTCATGTGTTGAATAGAATAAATAATCACGTGTTGACGATGTTCAGGTGTTGTGAATTCATGTGTTGAAAGTGTATTCATGTGTTGAATAAAATATTTATACAATAAAATTTACCTTTTCATTGTAAGTAAGAAGAAATATAGATTCATGTGTTGAATGGAATAAATATTCATTTGTTGAATACAATAACGAATTTATTGAAATATATAAAGCCGTGTTGATTAGAGATGCGCCATTTTGACGTGAACGATATTTATATTGATTTTATTTATTTTTTTAATGAATACTGAAAAGTGATTTCAAAATTGAAATGAATTCAAATTGAAATTGAATTAAAAATCGATTTGTATTGAAATCGATTTGAATTGAAATCAATTTGAAATGAATTTAAAACAATTTATAAAATACGTTTTAAAAAGGAAATCGACGAAATATATAATATATATATTATATATATAATGGCCTGAATAGAACGCGCCGCGCTGTGGCAGTTCGTGAATTTCGACCATTGACTTCGAATTGACGTTGCGGGAGATCCGACCGTCGGATTCTCCTGAAACCGGAACCGTTGGGTTCGTATCGAAAAGAGATTTCCAATGAATATTAGAAATTTGAAATATAACGGTTGGATTTGGAATTATGTCCAAATCAAATTTGGAAAAGGTCGCTGTAAGTGCAATTCGATGGCCGTTGATGGTAATCGACTGTACGGGCCTTGGTAAAATTATTAAAAATATCAATAATTTGTGTAAAATCATAATATGTGAATTGGAAAGAACTGGGATGAAAAATTCCACATTTGAAAAGATAAAAATAGTTTTTTATTAAAATGAACCAGTTTTGAACTAGAATTAAAATCAATTTATTTTTGAAATAAATAAATTGAATTTGAATTGGTTTTGAAAATAACCAGAATTTCCTATATATGTAAAATGGATTTTAATCGAAATTGTCTTTGGAATATTTCGATGTTGGATTTCGTGATTATACAGATATTGTTATGGGAATTTGAAAGATATATTTATATCGTTATTTCCAATACGATATTTGTTGGTCGTAGAATTTGATATTGAATATAAGCCGGTATATTTTCTATTCAGAGCCTTGTATTTAATATCAAACGTGATTTGGGTTTGTCGTGGATGGTGTCTTCATTAACACTATTCTTAAACCCAGTTGAGAAAAAAATTAAATCTTTCTATTTAGATTTAATGAAGTGCACCAATTAAATGATATTTAAATGGAATTGAATTTAAATTTGTTTTTGAGTTTATCGTGAGCGGTGTTTTGAATAACACATGTTCTTTAACCCGATTAACAATAGAGTGTGATTTTGGGTTTATCGTGAATCGTGTTTTAAATGACATTGGTTCTTTAACCCAGTTAAAGTCAGGATATTGATTTTTGGGAAGATTAAAACTAAGTGGAGTTTTAATGAATCTTTAATTAGATTAAAATGTGGATTGATAATTTAAATTATCAAATCTGAAAGGTGATCAAGAATGGAGTACCACCAGTTTTGCTCCAAAGCGATAGTTAAATCTTTAATTAGATTTGAACGTGAAATGGTAATTAATTTTACTGATAACACCGTGGTGTTAGATATGGAGTATTACCAGTTTTGCTCCAGGGGATGAATAGGTTAGGATTGGGAAATAAAATAAATAATTACTTCGGTGTGGTTCGCTAATCCCGACTAGTTTGGAAAACCGTAATATGGTTTGAAATGATATCCAAAGGAAGATTAAAGAATAAATTTAGAAGAATTTATCTTGGACAAAATTAATGGGAACCTATTCCCTAATGATGTGAAAATGTGAATAAAAGAATATTCTGAATTGGAATGAGGCGTTTGTTGTGTTTGTGTAACATTTGTTTATTATATGCGTGGGTTATTCGGAAAGGCCGGGTTTATACCCATTCTGAATAACTGATTCGACGATATGTCGAAGATGAAGACGGTGGTTGAAGACCGGAAGTATTCACATCGTTTGGGTGATTACTGATGATCTTGATTGGGTTGTACACCCAAGAGGAGAGAAACAGTTGGTGATCGTCCAGATGTACTTGGAGATCGATGGATATGCGAGGAAAGTGCCTCCGGTTTCGTTCAGACCCAGAACGAACTTGTAAATGGACTGTGTGTCTGACATTGGATTTTATTCTGTGTTGATTGATCTCTGTTAAATATACGTCTATTTGGCGGCAGAGAATTTATTCTCTTGCTTAACGCCCTTCTCTGAGACGTACGAGCTCAGAGGTTGTATATCGATGGACATCACTCGCATGGAGTGAATTGCCAGTGTGGCACGCGTAAGTGGCAGTTGATCAAGGCTTCTGTTGAAAAACAAAGTCTTGTGGTTGATGATCAAAGCATGGCCGGTGTAGCGTAGCTTTGTGTATAACGTGAATTCGCGAGCCTCACACCTCGGTATGAGTCAAAAACGGGATAGTGACTGCAGGGAGAGCACGACGTTTCTTTCTAGCTATGGGTTGTGTCAGTGCTTAAACTGGCTGACATTTATATATTTTTCACCTGTGTGGTTGTTGGATACGAGGCGCCTCGGATATAGGTTTCTTAGGACCGGGAAACGTGTGCTCAGGAATTGCGAATCCTCAAAAGTAAGAGAGGACCGACCTTGAAGATCCAAGGATTGCTGTGTGCGGTCCTGGGACATTTGCTAGAGTGTCTCGAATCGGAGAGGAGCTTGCCCCTTGCCTCGACTCATGACGGAAATCCAATTTCCAATAAGAGATATTGCGGTTTTATTTGTAGAACCTAGTATGGCGACATAGTGGTATGGGTCATTCATGTCGCCTATGATTGATATTTATGATGTGAAATTGTTTTGACACTATACACTTATAGTAATATCAAAATAATGTGTTTTAAACGTATCAAGCATGCTTTGGCTATTATAAGGTAAAACCCTATCCTCCGGCTTGCGTTGCATTGTGTGATGGGACCTGGGTCTTATAATAGCTTCATTTTTTCTTTATTTAGCATTGCGCTGTTTGTTTTATGCACTGGTATTCTTGGGAGGAAACCCGTTCCGTGTTATACGGCGTGGTCCCTTGATTTACCGAACTTTAAAATAAAGATTAATAACTGTTTTAGTTCTCACACCAGTCACATGACTGACCTGGAGTTTATTGTTTTAACCTAAACACTGGGTTCCCCTATTTTCCACACGGGCAGCTAGTAGTTTTGGTTTTGCAGATTTATATTCACAGGATCCTGATTTACAGCTGGAACGATGCTCGGAAAGCTCTGTATCCGTATATTACTTTCAGTTGTGTGTTGCATTATTTTTCCGCTGCTATGTAATTTATTGTGATCTCTGATATTTGTCAAATGTGTAATATTTATCCATACTCTGTATATTCTTGTATTCTGATGGAATTGTTGTAATCGCAATGAAATGGTCTTCTGTTTGCGTTCCGATGTGTGTTGTTCTCATCTCAATCTGTGCTTTCCTTACCGGGGAAGTTCGGGTCGTGTCAATTTGTTTTTAATAAATAATATATATCAATAATTTACACAAATAAATAAATGAAATAAAAAATTGAAAAATTTTAAGTTGCTCCAATTTAGTTCAAACTAACTCCATTACGTAGAGCATTTCGATACGATCGCAACGCAAAAAACCGCATCTCAAAGGGATCTCATATGCACAAGTTATCAATTTTTAAAGTTAATAATTAATTAGATAAATAAAAAAATTATAACCAACTACTCAAAATTGGGTTGTTTGGGACCCGACGTTTCCAACGCGTCGGACGCATCGGTGCTCAACAGCTCACTTTTGAGCCGTTGGGTAAACGGGGCATTTTTCCCCGTTATCAACGGACGCGTCCGACGCGCGTTGGATGCATCCATGCATAAAATGCCCCATTTGGGAAAAAGAACAGGGCCCTGTTCTTTGGTCCAAAATGGACCAGTTATCAAACAGACACGTCAGACGCGTCCGTTTGATAACAGTCCATTTTGGACCATTTCCCCAACGGACCGAAATCGGTCTGATGGGGCCCGATGCGACCAACGCGTCATATTTAATTTAATTAAAATCTGATTTTATTTAATTAAATCATTAATTATTTAATTTAATTAATTATTTTAAGTTTTTGTAAACTTTAAAAATTGATAACTTCTGCATATGAGATCCGTTTGATACACTGATTTTTGCGTTACGATCATATCGAAGTGCTCTACGTAATAAAGTTGGTTTGAACTGAATTTGAGTAACTAATATTTTTTTCAATTTATTTATTTATGTGTTTATTTGTGTGAATTATTTATATGTATTATTTATTAAAAGCAAATAATAAACTAATTAATCATAAATTAATTAAATTACAACATAAAAATAAAATGGTCCGCTTAAATGCTCCGCTCAAATAGTCTGGTTAACGCGCCAAACGCATCCTCCGCTAACTTCAATTCTCCGCCATAATACTCCGTTGTAATTCTCCGCTTCCGCTTGCAAAGAACAGACCCTAAGTGTTTCAAAGGAATTGTTATTGACACTCCATATATTGTTAAGGGGAGGTCATTTTTTTTTTAAAATAAAATCTGTTAAGGGGGTACCAATGGAGAGTGCACCCCCTTAACAAATAAAGTTTATTTTACCAGATTAGTCTTCTTTACAATAATCTCTTTTTATTTGTTAATCAAAAAAATTTATACGGTATATTAGTCGAACTGCATCAGATTTTTATATCAAATTATTAATAATTATATTTGTCAGATCAGATGAAAATATATCATTGATAGACAATCGATATACATATATCGAACAATTTTTTTTTTAATACGGTATTACGTTCTTTGTTCATACCATTATTTCTCCTCAAACAATTGCTTTTTTTGTTTTCAAATAATTTATGGATTTTTTTTTTGCATTTGAAATTGAATTGGATTTGGGATGGTAACTGATGTTATTACCGGACGTTATTACGAGGGTAAAAGGGAACGTAAAAAATTAAGTACGTGACCCCCCTTAACATTATTTTTATGATGGGAGTGTTTTTAAAATTTGACCTTCCCTTAACAATATTTGGAGTGTCAATAACAATTATGAATCGACACAACAGTCAGAAGTTCAGAAGATGGTGAAATTTGGCTAAATATTCCCAAATCGGTCTTGGCTAATGTTTGACCGCCTGTGTGATCACCGCATTCTCCTTCATGCAATTCTACCAAGATTTATTTGGACTCCTCTTTTGTTACACAT